>JAZKJV010010397.1:0-146266 GCA_037367405.1 Ottelia alismoides
TAACCATTCTGCTTACGGCCATAGCCAATCACCTTGCCCGAGGGTATGTCCTGAAAAACAAGAGACGATGAGTCAAAAATAGCTCGACAGTTCAAATCCTTTGTAATCTGGCTAATGGATAGTAAGTTCATAGAGAAATCAGGAGCATATAACACATTCTGCAGTCTCATGGAAGGTGTCAGGTTAACCTCCCCATGTCTTGTGATTGGGGAATGTGTCCCATTGGCTATTACCACAGTTCGTCCTGAAGAGACTGGTCTATGTGCAGTGAGCTGCTCTTTGTCCCCATAAAGATGATGTGTCGCTCCAGAATCCATTATCCAGTTCGTAATCTTAGATCCATCACAAGAAGTGAGAGCATAAGAACTACCTGAGGTACTGGTTGTGGCAGGTGAACTGGCAGAGACTGAGAGAGCCACATCTGACTGACCTCCAGGAGCTGTATCAGGAGGCATGATATTCCTCAGTTTGGCAACAAGATCATCGAATTGCTGGTCCAACGAGGAAGGTGCAGGGACTCAACTTGTTCTGCTACCCGAGCCGATGCAGGAAAGCAATGCTTAGAGTAGCATGTATCCTCGGAGTGACCAGGCGACAACAATAACTGCATGGTTGACGAATCCAACCCCCACGACCCCGGGGGCCACGGCCACGAAAGGTAGAGGAGCCCCCTCTTCCTATGGAGGCTGCCATTGCTGAAGGTATCTGGCTGGCAGTCGAGCTTGGGACAATAATTCGACTCAGTCGGTGGAAAGCTTCCTCCATAGGAGGAATAGTGGCGTCAACAAGAATCTGAGACCGGGCAGCATCGTACTCTGGATCAAGGGCAGCAAGGAATACACCTACCATGGTAGCATTCCTGTATGTCTTCTGCTGCTCAGGAGTGGCCGTCAACGTCATGAAGCTATGGAGCTTCTCAAACATCCCTCGTAGGGATGTGTACAGTGAGTGAAGGGGGCGCCCATTTTGTTTGACTGTAAAGATATCATGTTGCAACTGAAGTATCTTCGTCTCGTTCTGCACCTGCGAATATGTCGCTGCTAGAATATCCCACATTGTCTTAGCCGTGGGCTAATGTAATACATCGTTGGCGATCTCTATCGTCAACGTCCCAGATAGCCAGACTTTGGCATACGCATCATCTGCCTCCCACGAGGCATTCACCCCAATCTTCTCCACCGTCTCTTCTTCGGTAAGAATGTGCTTCTTACCATTCGACTTCATCAGGCTCATAAACTGCATAGCCCAGAGCTCATAATTTGTCCCGTCCATTTTCACAATAGGCGTCGGACCTCTGAATGCGCCAGTGGTGGGTACATCGACCTTGTTCTCAGACATATTGCCGAAAGAAGACTGTTACAAGTGCAACAAATCAAAGTTTATATGTCTACACAGACATATATGGGTTTGGATGCAACGTGTAGACTCATGCACACCAACCCATCAATCAACGGACGAAGTTGAGGTGGCGTACGCTTGGAGACAGCACGCGAGCGCGCGAGACGAAGCTGATGGGCGCGAGACAAGCACACTGTGCGTGCGAAAAGGGCGAGTGCGTTGTACGCGAGGAGGGCGAACGCGTTGTGCGTGAGGAGGGCGTGTTGTGCGCGCAAGAAGGACGAGCGCGCGTGCGCGGCAAGCGTGTTGTGCTCGTGTGTGGGCCCTAGCTGTGGAGGCACGCTAGGCTGCGGCGCCTGCGAAAGGGCAAGGGCACGTGCGCGAGACGAGGGAGGGGGCGGCGGCGCGCAAGGAGAGGGCCGACGGTGGGGTTAGGATTTTTGGGAATCGAGAGCTCCGGTCTAGGACCGCCGCTCTAATACCATGTTGGAGAAAATAAGAGCACTTGTTATTTCTGAGAACCCTAGGCTCTCTTATATAGTAGAGAGGCCTATGGGTAAATTACATAAAGTAGACAACGAAAAGGAAAATAAGAAAGAGACACATATTAAATATAAAAATACAAATATCTTAACATAGATCTCATGGTATTGTGCATCAGACATCATGTGCTTATACGTCCCAACAGAATGGACTAGCCGAGAGGAAACATCGCCATCTCTTGGATATCACCAAGGCTCTTCTAATTTAGAGTTGTGCTCCTCATTCGTACTGGGGAGACGTTCTTACTGCATGTTATTTGGTGAATCGTATACCGTCAACGATTATGGGAGAGAAGATTCCGTTCTCGATTGTGTTTCCCGAGAAGGATCTTTTCTCTCTCACACCTCGTGTTTTTGGATGTGTTGCTTTTGTCCATCAGATGTCTCCGGGTCTTGACAAGCTCTCTCATAGAGCAGTCAAGTTTTTTTTGTTGGGTATTCTAAGACCCAAAAGGGGCATCGTTGTTTTGATCCTGCTCGACAGAGGTACTATGTAAGTGCAAATGTCACCTTTTCTGAATCCATCATGTATTTTTCTCCTACAAGTGACAAGCTCACTTCGTCAGAACGTGGGAAGAGGTTTATATGCCACTTCCTCCAGTCTTTCTTACTCCATCACCACCAACGACACCACCACCACCACCACCTCCACCGTCTCCACCTTCTGCCACATCTAATTTCTTTCCATAGGTTTACCAGTGCCGACCTCGTGCTCATGTGCCTCCTCCATCATCCAGTCCAGCTAAGGTATGTCCTGAGCATTTGAGTTCTTCGGATGGCCCTAGTGATTTGAGCATGCAGGACGTTGTTGATAATACTCCTTGTGGGGATACAGAGGACCTGGATGTACCCATTGCTTTACGACGGAAGAGACTTGCATGTACGATGCATCCTCTATCCTCTCATGTCTCTTTGGTGCGGCTACCTGATGACTTTCATAGGTTTGTTATTGCCTTATCAGCAGTTCAAATACCAAGATCCTATCATGAGGCATTACAGAGTGGTCCTTGGCTTCTTGTTATGGAAGAGGAGATGGCCGCCTTACAGTCTCGAGGCACATGGAGTGTCGTTTCTGCTCCCCCATGTGCTTCAATTGTTAGCAGTAAATGGGTGTTTACTATTAAACACCATGCAGACGGCTCAATGGACAGGTACAAGACCCGTTTGGTTGCACATGGTTCACCCAAACTTATGAGGTGGACTATCAAGACACTTTTTCTCCTGTCGTGCGCCACTCTACACTCTACATCCTTATTGTTGTTGTGGTGGTGAAGGATTGGCTTCTTTTCCAACTACAAGTCAAGAATGCCTTTTTGTATGGCGATCTGCACGAAGAAGTTTACATGCAGCAGCTACCAGGGTTTATTGCTGAGGGAGAGTCTAGTATGGTGTCTAAACTTCATAAGGCTATATATGGCCTTAAGCAGAGTCTGAGGGCTTGGTTTCAGAAACTCTCAAAGTTGATTGAACTACAGGACTTTGCTAGATCTACTGCAGACCATTCTCTTTTTGTTAAGAGAACTCAGAGAGGTATTGTTGTCATCGTGGTTTACGTAGATGATATCACAAGAAGTGATAGTGAAGGAATTCAGGCAGTCAAGGACTTTCTTGGACAACAGATTGTGACCAAGGATCTTGGTAAGCTGAGGTACTTTCTTGGACTAGAATTTGCAAGAAACCAGTAGGGTATGGTAATGACGCAAAGGAAATACGTCATTGACCTCCTATCTGAGAAGGGTATGACAGGATGTAGACCTACTACTACTCCAAAAGATCCCAATGCTCGACTATATGATGACGACTTTGCAGAGGTAGATAAGAAACAATACAGAGAGCTGGTAGGGAAGCTATTGTATGTCACCATTACCATGCATGATATATCGTTCGTAGTCAGCAGAGTTAGCCAATTTATGGAGCAACCTAGGCAGTCTCATCTGGATGCAGTCACCATGATTTTGAGGTATCTCAAGTCTTCTCCAGGTGCAGGAATTCTATTCAGGACAGACGCAATCCTGACAGTGTCAGGAAGCGCAGATGCAGACTATGTTGGGTGTCCCAAGGATAGGAAGTCAACTTTAGATTTCACTGTGTTTGTAGGCAGCTCGTTGGTTTCATGGAAGAGCAAGAAACAAATAGTTATAGCCAGGTTCAATGCGGAACCAGAGTATAGGGCAATGGCCCAAGGGAGCACAGAAATGATGCGGGTCAAGTCCGTCCTGCTGACCTAACGGTGGAGGTGCCTCTTCCTATGCATCTACAATGTGATAATCAAGTTGCATTATTTATAGCAAATAACCCTGCCTCTCATGAAAGAACAAAGCACATCGAGGTTGACTGCCACTACACCCGTGATTTGATTCAAAAAGGGTTTATATTCACTTCTCATGTTGATTCAGGCGATCAGATTGCTGACATGTTCACCAAAGCACTTGCTAAGGGACCTTTTCATCATTATTGTTCCAAGCTGAGCGCCTGAGCATGATAGATATTTATGCCCCAGCTTGAGCAGGGGTGTTGAGATATATTATATCTCTTTATATGGTATTCTGTAATTTCCCTATTTATGTTGGCTATCTATGTAATTCTCCCTAGAGCTTTCTCTTATATAAGAGAACTATAGGGCTACGATGAATATAACGAATGTTTTCTTTACTTCTCCACATAAATGATGTGGGCTAAGACCTTTCTGTCCGACCTAACTATTGAGGTGCCTCTTCCAATGCACCTTAAATGTGATAACCAGGATACTCTATTCATAGCCAATAATCCAGATTTTCATGAAAGAACAAAGCACATTGAGGTTAATTGCCCCTATATCCGTGATTTGATTCAAAATGGGCTCATATTCACTTCTCATGTTGCTTCAGGCTATCAGATTGCTAACATGTTTACCAAAGCTCTTGCAAAGGGGCATTTTCATCGTTGTTCCGAGCTGAGCATTGAGATATTTATATATTTATTTATTTATTATTATCTTGTAATTTTCTTTTTCTGTTGTCTCTTTATGTAATTTTCCCTTAGAGCTTTTCTCCTATATAAGATAGCTCTAGGGTTACGGTAATTGCATAATCAATTCCACAATAACCCTCTCCAAGGGTGCTTGTATAATGTATGATTACAGTCGAGCTCTTCTCAATACCTAGGGAAAGACAAGGATGGTTACTAATATTCAGTTACCAAATGATGAAGTCAGTCTCCCATAATTGGCAACTCTACAACTTTTCCAACCTATTACTTCGTTGAAGTGTGGAATATAATAGAGAAATGTATTCTGTGGTTTTCCGAATGCACATTGATAGACTATTTTCCATTCTAATTAGGATAATTTTCTTCACTTCAGCTAAGGAGGCATTTTATACCCGAAATTATTGCTTATAACCCCTCATTGTGAAGTGTCACTGTGATGACCTTTTCTGCAAAAAACCTTCTGGATGTTTTATAAGTGGTAGTTTCCTAGATGGATGACAAATTATAAATGATAGTACAATATAGGGTTTGGTCTTTGAAGTCGGAAACTCATTTCATATACACAAACATCGAGACCATACCAAGGCAAGCTTTCGGGATATTCAGTAAGTTGAAAGATTAGTAAATTTTAATCTATTTTTTTACTATTCTATCTTAACTATACCATGTGTGATCCATGAACTTCTAGCATGAATCATCTAAATATATGAGGCTATGAGCAATGTTCATGCAGTTCACAGACTTGTTTCGATAGATCATCGCAAAGTGACTATGCAGTAAGCAGGATAATATAAGGGTTTGTGACGCTTTGCATTTTTAAATGTAGAATAAATGGGTAATCATTATTTATATTCTATTAATTGAATAATATAATTTCACAAGATTCAATAATAGGCATACAGAGTTAACGTAAATTTTGATAACCTGTATGTAAGCATTTATCTCTGTATTAAAGAATGACAACAACAACAAAGCCTTTTTCCCACAATTAAGTAGGGTCGGCTACATGGATTATTCGCCTCCATTCATATCTATCTTGGATCAATCCCGAACTTATATCTACAAAACTAAGATCCCTCCGTATAGTCTCTTTCCAACACTTTTTGTGTCGTCCTCGCCCTCTCTTAGCCGCTCACAACATAACAGAACTATTAACAAATAAATGACTTTGTAAAATAATTAAATGTTAAAGTTTAAATTATATAAAATAATTAAATGTTTACTTTAAGAAAGTCTAAGTTATATCTCTAGAATGAGGACTGAATTTGTGGTGTATTCAACCTAATATGTGATTACGCAAACAAGATATAAAGCTTAGACCGCATGATCCACTGCCTAGAGAATTTAGTGCGGCACAACCACCCTGTAGGTATATGCATCCTCATATATGGTCCAGCTGGCTGCATTACTGAAAATGAATTTAAGGATATTAATCTCAATAATACTCAATTCATTATCTCCCTTTTTTGAATAAAAAGGTGTGTATCAAGAATGTCGACCACCCAAAACATATATCTACAAATACATTTTTCCCCTCTTACAAAAGCCAAGGCTTAAGAAGGGCCTTAGCATGATGTACAACATTGGCAACTTCTCTCCCATTTTTTCTTAAGGGAACAGAGTGACACTCATGTACTGGAGCCCATACTATCTTGGCCCGACCACCCGATGTTAGCCCCAACTGATTATCGTGTTCCTCATCTACAGCTACAATATAGAATATGTGCCCCTGATGGTCAACTTGGATGGGAGCCTTGGAGGGCATGGTAGTGTCATGGAGGACGTGATCTTGAGAGACAACAACTAGCGAGTAAGGGTTGCACGGGGTAACGTGATCCTGCTCAGTCTGTTGTATGCCTCCTCCATAGACCCTCTTGTAAGAAGTTGGTGTGTGTGGCATCGTACTGTGAGTTAAATGACGTCGAAAACATGCCAACCATAGTGACATTACTTTATGCTTGTTACTGCACTATTGCTCTACATGCGCTTTCAGAGGCAAAAAGCTATGAAGCTTCTAGCTGCAAGATTTTTGTCTCATTCCTCGGCTAGAATATGTGGTTGCGAGGATGTCCCAAATTACCTTGGTAGTAGGCTGATGAAGAATGTCATTGGCTATCTCTATTATTGTGGAGCGAGTACCAAATAGCCATACACACGTGTATGTGTCATCTTTCTCCCACGAAGCATTCGTCGTAGTCTTGTCGGTTCGCTCAGACTACGTCGGAATATGATCCTTGTTATTGCATTGCATAATGATCATAAACTGCATGGACTTCAATACATTGTTGGTCCCGTCCATTGTGACAATGAGTGTGCACGGAAAGGAGATAAATATGTCGTGTTCTCTGACATGACGATGAAGAAATGGGAAAGGACGTAACTGGGACTGTAGACGGAGCCAAAGGACTCTACACAAGCATATTGGGAATCGGTCGTGTGTGTACACTCATGTCACATCAACCACAGGAGCGCTCTAGAGCCGGGAGAGAGGATTTAATGGTCTGAAATCAATCTATCTATTGTAAAATTAGATTTCGTGTAAGCCTCTAATGCCGAAGAAATGCCTAGAAGAGGCGGTACAACGGTAGTCAATTTATGCCAAAGGTGGTTGTGCGGGGGCCCAAAGTGGTGGACGGAGGCAGCGAGGGCTGCGGGAGGTGCCTCGTGACACCATACAGGTGGTAACAACCACCGATGGCAGCTGGAGAAGCCACAGGCGACTGCCGGAAGAGACTGGGAGTGTCGTAGGTGGTTGTCGACGACGGTTGGAGGGTAGAGATGCACACGCAACGACCAGGTGGGGACTAGGGTTTCAAGGTTATCAAGGATCCGATCTAAGACTATCGCTCTCATGCCATGTGGAAAGGAAATAATAAGATGATACCAAGGGAGGCATAGGTCTCTCTTATACATATAGGAGAGACCCTAGAGGGCGAATTACATAAAAGAGACATAAGAAATAGAAAACATACATAACAAGATAGAAAAATAGAGATAACTTTCAACAGAAATAAAGATGTTTCCTGTTAATATGAAATGTATGAAATATGTGCCCACTGACAATGCCTTCAAATTCTGCACGACACAGTTGTCTCAATTCCTCAAATCCCTTGGTGATTCATTACCAAACCCCATGTGTTTATACCTCTGAACAGAATAGAGTTGTTGGGTGAAAACAATGCTATATCTTTGATGACACCAAGACACTTCCCATTCAAAGCTACGCCTCACATTCTTTTTAAGATGATGTCGTTCTCACCCCATGCCACCTCATCAATTGCATACATTCCACTATCTTAGGTGAGCAAGTTCCTTATTCCAATGTTTTCCCAAACAGGGACTTGGTCTCTCCCCAATGGCCTAGCCTCGTGTTTTTAGTTGTACTGCCTTTGTTCGCCGTCTTGCCCTCTGTGGTGACAAGTTATCTCCTAGGGTCACCAAGTGCATCTTCGTGGGATACTCCCGTATCAAAAAGAGTATTGATGTTTTGATCCAAGTCAGAGGAGATACTATGTCAGTACTGATGTGACACTTTTTCAATATGTAGTATTCTTCTCTCATGCGTGCACTTGTCTGACCTTATTTGATTCAGATATGGAGATTTATCTCCCTCTACGGACCACCGACACCTTCACTTATGCCTCTTACTACTGAATTTTTCACACGATATTATGCACTAGTCCACTGCCTCCCCTTCTCCCACAACTTCCCCATCATCCACTATGCCCCACGTAAACCTTGAAAACTTGGATTTCAATAATAACACTAATAATTTGTCTGCCTGACATGACAGGATCTTGTGCAGAATAAGAGTACTTCTATCTCAGATACAGACAGTCACGAGGAGTCTTTGTAAGATCTAAAGCAGCCCATTGCGATACGCAAGCTCAAGCACACATATGCCAAGTCCCCCTTCTCAGGGCATGTTTTTTGGCGTGTTTATCTACCAACTACAGGAAATTTGTGGTGGGATAGTTTGGTAGTTGTAATTCCTCACAACTACACAGAAGCTTTGCAGGACAGTTGATGGCACTTATCCATGGAGGAAGAAATCGCAGTGATGCAATCAAGAGGCATCTGAACCCTAGTAATGCCTCCTATAGAGGTTTCTATTGTCGGATACAAGCAGATCTTGACGATAAAGCATCGTGCAGACGATAGTATTGACCGCTACAAGGCTAAGCTTGTGGCGTACAGGTTCCCTCAGACATATGGGGAAACACTTCACCACGTAGCTTGGCATTTTACACTACGGATACTTCTCTTAGTCGCAATGGCGAAAGACTGAACTTTTTCTCAGTTTGACGTCAAAAATGCATTCCTTTGCGGAAATCTGAAGGAGATCTACATGTAGTAGCCATCAGGGTTTGTTGTTGAGGGGGTGTCATGAGGTATGCAGACTGCACAAGATGATATGTGGCCTTAAACAAAACCAGAGGGCATGGTTCCAGACGTTCTCTTAGGTGATAGAAAAGCATGCCTTTCCAAGGCCCAATGTGGATCACTCTTTGTTTGTATATAGAACTGCAAGAGGTATTGCAGTTCTTCTTGGTTATGTGGATGATATTGTTGTTACTAGCAATGATGTGCAAGGGATTACATAGGTGAAGTCACTCCTCGGACAACATTATTTTACAAAGGATGTAGTGAATTGCAATATTTCTGGGTAGAATGACATGTTTATTCCATAGAGCTATGGTCTCTTATATAGAAAGAAAATCCAAGAGAGTACAAGAGGAAAAACACATAACTACCCCCGAAGAGTTACAGAACACAAAGGGTTAAGGGTTGTAGAACCTAAAGGGATACGAACATAAAGTAAATATAATAACTCTAACACCCCCCAAGTTGGAGCATATTTGTCGAGCATGCCCAACTTAGATACTAAGTACATGAGGCGCTTCCATGGAAGAGATTTTGTGAAGATGTCTGCAGGTTGAAGTTCAGTGGAGATGTGTAGAGTGTTGATTCGTTCTCCTTGTACTGCATCACGAATGAAATGGCAATCAACTTCAATGTGTTTTGTCTGCTCATGAATGGATTGTTGGTGATGTACTCGGCATACTTGTTGTCGCGGTATAAGGGTACATGAGTGGTGATAGACATGCCAAGTTCGGTTAGGAAAGAGACAAACCATATGATTTCACAGGTGGCCTGAGCCTTCTGCATATATTCTACTTCTGTACTGGATCTGGAGACCATTGTCTGCTCCTTGCTTCATGAGTGACAAGGTTGTCCCCAATAAACATAGTATATCATGTAGTGGATCAAGGTCCTCAGGAGAGCTAGCATAGTCAAATCTGTATAGATAGAAACATTAGTATGCTCATTCACCCCATTGAAGAGTCCGCGTCTGGGAGATTCCTTCAAATATCGAAGGATCAAAAGAACATCCTACTAGTGACTGTAAAGAAGCTTCTCTATATGTTGGCTAGCTATACTCACAACATACGATATATCTGTCCTAGTAACAGTGAGAAAGAGTAGTTTTCCCACTAAGCTTATATATCGTGTTGCATCCTCAAAAGTTGAATCAGTAAATGCTGAATGTTTCTCACTTCTACAGGGATGCAAAATGGCTTGCATCCAAGTAGTCCTACCTCAATCGAAATATCGAGACAATACTTTCTCTATGAAAGATGGAGCCCCTCAGTAGTGTGTATTACCTCGATGACAAGAAAATAACGAAGTTGGTCAAGATCTTTCGTGACAAAGATAATTCGGAGGAAGGTCTTGGTCTCCTGAATACCGTCTACATCATCTCCTGTGACAACCAAATCATCAACATAGACAGCAAGAATGATCGTGCAAGTAGACCGTCGTCTAACAAAAACAGAGTAGTCAGATATTCTCCTCTGAAAATCAAGTGTGTTGATCTCCCTAATGAGCATGTCAAACCATGTTCTAGGGCTCTGCTTCAAGCCAAAAATGGCCTTGCGTAGTAGGTATACATGCTCCTCCTCGACTACATACCTCGGTGGTTGCATCATGTAGATCTCCTCAAGGTCACCACAAAGAAAGGTGTTCTTCACATCAAGTAGGTAATTGGGCCAAGCCTTGTTGGCAGCAATAGAGAGAATGGTACGTATCGACCCCATTCTGGCAACGAGCGAGAAGGTATCAAAATAATTAACCCTAAAAGTTTGTGTGAAACCTTTGGCAACAAGTCAGGCTTTCAACCTATCAATAGAACCATCGCGCAATTTTTGGTCGTTAAGACCCATGGACAAGCTACAGGACGAACTCCCGGGGTGCACAGCATAAGATGCCACATGCCCGGGGAGGTAAGTGCATCCGTCTCCTCATCCATAACATGTCACCAACCATGATCCTGCATTATACTGAAATGATCTCTTGGAACAGAAATAGCATTCAGAGCATCTGCAAATCTCTTGTCACGGCTAGATAAATCATCTGTAGAAGTAAAATGTGACATGGGGTGATACGTACATTGTCTTTTTTGCTTGTGTAGAGCTATAGGAAGCTCCTCATGTACATCTGGGCAGCAGTGGTAGGAGCATTGAAAGTGGTCATATCATCATGCATAAAAGGGAAAGGCAAAGGTACAGACATTGGTGTGGAAGGTATAGAGTGTGGTGACGAGTATAGACGATTGGCAGAGGAGGGAGGTCCGAAGGAATGTCACTCACAGTCTGTATGAAACAACTTGCATGCTCAAATAAGGTGGCATTAGCATATACATAGTATCGACGCCCAACAGGATCATAGCAGCGACAGCCTTTTTGGGTACGAGAGTACCCAAGAAAGACGCATTTGATGGCACGAGTGGATAATTTGTCAGCTGCATAAAAGTAATGACCAAAGACAAATACAACCAAAAATTCGCAGATTTATGAGAAAAGAAGAGTCGGTAGGGTAAAATAAGAAAAATGGAGTTCCCCCTTCGAGAACAGACGAATGAACACGGTTGATGAGATAAATTGTAGTAAGATAGCATCCCCTTAATAGTGTTTAGGAACACTCATTTGACCAAGAAGAGATCTGGCAACATTTAGCAAGTGTCGGATTTTCCACACAGCTATACCATTCTGTTGTGAGGTATATAGACAGGATGTTTGGTGAACAGTTCCTTGGGACACAAAGAAAGAGGTCAAGTGATGTTGGGTTAACTCAAGAGCATTGTCAGTACGAATGATCTTAACAATGTTAGAAAAGAAAGATCTAACATATTAAAAGAAATTTTTGACAACTGGATTAATCTCTGAATGCTCCTTTATTAGATATACCCAAGAAGATTGATTATAATCATCAACGAAAATATAAATTGTGATGACCACTTAATGTGCAGACCGAACAAGGTCCCTAAACATCACAATGAACAAGATGAAAAGTAACAGTATTACGAGATTCAGTCTGAACTGAAAACGAACCTCGATGATATATCCCGAACTCACAAACCTCGCACTGAAAGAGCTTCAGAGTAGAGAGTAATGAAACATCATGGAGGTGACCTTTGCAGAGGGACGCCCAAGGCGCGGATGCCATAGGAGCGGGTCTACAGAGATGGATGCATCATCAACAAACTTGGAGTCCGAAGGAATGTCAAGATAATATAACGCATTCTTCTCATGACCCCCACCGAAAATCTGCTCATCTGGATGTCTTGAAAATAGCAATAAGACTCATCAAATATCATATGGCAATGAAGCTCAACACAAAGCTTGTGAACTGGCAACAAGCTAAAAGGAAAATCAAGAGCACAGTAAACCCCATAAAGTCGTAGCTTGGAAGCAAACTGCATAGTTTCGACAATAGTAATCGATGATTGAGTCCCATTAGCAACTCGAACTGACTTTGTGGAGGTAGATGGTATGGAGGAGGTGAGCATATTACCTTCTCCAGTCAGATGAGAAGAGGCGTTGGAATCAATAATACAAACCAGAGCAGGATTGACAGTAGAGTTTGCTATTGTACTTAAAGGAGTAGCCAGAGCAGCAGTGGTAGTACTACTAGAGGCAGTAGGCCCTAGACTCTGAAGGATCTGCATCATGCGAGAGTAATCCGTGTCATTAAGATGAACAATCTTATCACTGGAGGCTGCTGCAGGCGACACCTCTTCCACATCATACGCAACCTCATAGGCATTATGGGAGTGATAAGAAGGTACGCCAAACTTCTGCCAGCATTGTTGGAGTATTCATTGTATGCGTCATATATGAGGGAGATGGGTAAATGGATCCTGGAGAGATCCATTTACCCCATCCAGAGACTAGAGTTTAGTACCACATCTACCACATGTGGGATGTGGAGACTCTATGGGTGCCATATATAGAGCCCCACACCCCTATAGTCCATTGAGAAAAGTGCAATGAACACATAAGCCCTTTGAGGCATTCTCCCGTGGTTTCATCCCGCTTCTTAAGGAGTAGGGTTCCACGTTAAATCTCATTGTTCTTATTGTTCTTTATCTTTTTCCATGTTTCACTTCCGCGTGTTTATTTTCTAACATGATATCAGAGCGGGTTCGATTCTTGAGGAATTTATGTTAGTCATTTTTATTCGAGATTCGACTTTGAAGTTCTTGTTCTTGAAGATTGATGTTTAAAGATTATTATATGTTTCCGATTCAATGTTTTGGAAATCTTTTGCTCAAGTATTATTCATGACCTAGGGTATCCTAACCCTAGTTCTGCAAGGATGCTCATTAACATCATGTCCAGATCGGCGGATTCATCGATTATCATAGGGTTCATTATGGAAAACTAAATCACATACACCATCAACAGATCCCTGCAGACAACTCTTCTCCAATCCTCCATCGCCGTGCAGGAGCAACAGACGACATGCCCTGCCGACCTCCATCCCTGGCAGGGGCTGATCCCCAACAGATCTACTCCAAGGCGGTGCCCCAGTGGCTCCAAGAGCGTAGTCCATGCTGCGCGGGCCATCGTTGGCAAAAACCCCATGCGCACGCGCTCCGAGATGCAGGATCCAGCCCTCGTTGATCCATGGCGACGCGCGCGGGCGCCTCTCCAGACGCATCCTCCCTCAGGCGATCTTGATCAAGGCCTTAAATGTCAGTTTCGGTCACCATTTCGGTACCGACCAAAACAGAATTTCAATGGAATTTCGACCGAAATTTCGGTCATTTCGGTCATTTTTTGTACTAGGACCCCCATATTTCGGTCATTTCGGTCGAATTTCGATTTCGACTGGATATCGATATTCGACAGAAATTCGACCGAATTTCGCTGAAATTTGAGGCCATGATCTTGATCTCCTCCTGCTACTGGTAGTCGCACCCTAGCAGATTGGTGACCATGGAAGGACATATCGATATCGGTATCGATATCGGTACCATGTCGATACCGATATATCGGCGATATATCGACGCCATATCGCCGACATCGGGATTCAGCTCGCCTTTTTTGTCTATCGATACCCGATATCGGACATATCAGCGATATATCGGTGACCTGTCGATACCGATATATCGCCGATATATCGGGATACGGCCTTCCATGTTGGTGACGCAACACAACGCAAACAACAAGCAACGGCCCTCCTTTGTGAACCCAACAGCGTTCCATACGCGCAGATCACACCTCCAAGTTTGCGACATCCTCGCAGCCCCCTCGTGACACCTCACCTACAAGTAGGCGGCACTGCCCTTCCCGTCCCCTGCCTAGCGGCAAAACCCACCGCCCTCCTGTCGGGAAGGCCTAATAGCGTGCAGGCGATACGCCTACTTTCCATGAGGATCCCTTCTTCATGCGTGCCCTCCTCCAGATCCCATGCGACACAAGGACGCTCGAGCTGCCTCCTCTCTCGCGCGATCCCCAGCTGTGACCTCCAGGAGCGGCGGCTCCCACAGGCGGCGCAAAAATGAAGCTCCCCGCGGTGTTTTTTCTCGTCGAGGGTTCCCTGGAACCCTAATATGAGATGGGGCACCTTCTATTCAAGGGGGTCGAGCAGGAAGTTTAAAAAATCTGATATAAGGGCCAAATGTAATGGCCGTATTTTGTTTTCTGTTGAAAAAATTTCCAAAAAAAAGAAAAAAAAAGAAAGGAAAAAATTTAGAAAGAGGTGCGTACAAAAAAACGTACGTAAATTAAAAATTTTCAAAAAAATGTGAATGATTTGAAAAGCAAGAAAAAAATCGAACAGCTTAAAAAAATCTGGTTGGACGGCTTTAAAAAGAGAGAGAAAGAAAAGGTCGCATGAAATTTTTTTGAATGTTTCATGTTATTCTCCCCATTTTATTATCTTCTCCCAACTTGATCGACGATTGTCATTTTTCGACAAGTATGGGAGAAAGAGGGAGTATTGTGTAGAGTCACAGGTCTTCTTCAGATGACAGATTCTCCAGGTCCAGCCAGATTTTCCATACTATCAGATTTTGTCAGACTCGACGTCAAATGTTTCCGAGTCTTCAGTTTCAGACACGCACATGGGTGCGGTCTTTTCAGATGAGCACACGTTTGCCATCGTTTGTGTGGTCCCCATCATTCTTATGTTTTCGGCCAGAGTTTTCATGTGAGCCATAGGGACTCGAGAGCAGAGGCCCATTCCCTATGCCATGTTGGCAAGGGATTTCATGTGGTATCATAGGTACTACAGAGTAGTGTACCATTCTCTAAGTCAGATGGGAGAGACCCAGTTCTCCGACAAGGAGACTTTTCAGACTCCATTCTCCAGCGATCGTGGACTCCGACGAGATTGCACTTCCACAACCTTTTCAGTTCAGCCCTTTTCAGAGATGGAGCAATTGTCCACATTGTTGTGGTAGACCAAAGTTCTCCGACGAGGAGACTCATTTTCCAGTTGCAGTGACTCTTAAAGGCGCAGTTCAGAGCACATGCTCTCCGACGAGGAGGTTCAGCAGACTCACACTCCAGCGCGTTCGTCCTCCTCACATGCACAACATGAGAAGCAATGTCCTCGACAGTAGCAGTTGTGCACGTTGAGTTGATATTGTCCGTAGTGTCCCGTAGCGTTGAGTTGAGTTTCTTTCTGTTTGTCCAAGCTGAGCATTGCATGCTCCAGCTTGAGGAGGAGTGTTGGAGTATTCATTGTATGCGTCATATATGAGGGAGATGGGAAAATGAATCCTGGAGAGATCCATTTACCCCATCCAGAGTTAAGTACCACATCTACCACCTGTGTGATGTGGAGACTCCGTGGGTGCTATATCTAGAGCCCAACACCCTTGTAGTCCATTGAGAAAAGTGTAATGAACACATAAGCCTTCTAAGGCATCCTTAGGGAGTAGGGTTCCATGTTTAATTCCGTTGTTCCTATTGTTCTTCATATTTTTTCATGTTTCGCTTTCGCATATTTATTTTCTAACAAGCATCATTCAGTTGGGCGGTTCCACCGACCACAGTGAGTGCATGGGTTAGTAGAGTCTCACCTACGGCCACGGCCACCGCCAAAGTTGTGACCTCGTCCATATTCCCGTCTACAACCACGACTTAGATCATGACTACGTCCTCCTCAAAAGTCGTATCCACCTCCTCGCTCAGAAGAAGCGATGTGTGCAAAGTTCTCTATTGAAGGTAAGACGGGAGGCCGGACAGCAGATGTTTCAAGCTCCTCGAGTCTGTCAAAGATGGTCTTCATCGTTAGCAATGTGTTTCATATAAAAAATTGCTCCTTTGTTGCATGGTATATGGAATGCAGGCCATCAAGAGAGCGGTATACCTGCCAGTCAGAACACTCTTGTATATGTTTGGTGCAACATTAGAAATAGAATATTGCACGCTCCTCATACAGGCTGGAGAGATGCATGTAGCACTCGATGAGAGTGGAATAACCCTGAGATGCCGACCAAATTTGCTTGTAAATGTCTGCAAGGCATGCCTTGGTCTTCTTCTGGGAGTATGTTTGCTCGAGATCCTCCCACATTTCCTTGGTCGTACTTTTGTAAAGAAGATTTGAGGCAATGTGAGCCTCAACGTTGTTGGTCATCCAGTTGATAACCAAGTAGTTTGTCTTCCAGTTGTCGTACTCTTTGTCCTTTTCATCTAAAGGATCTTTAATCAAAATGTAAAGTTTCTTATGACCACCAATGAATAGCATAAAAGATCGAGACCAAAGCACGTAATTTTATGTGCACTTGAGTTTGATAGTAGTGCCTTAGGCCATAACATTCGAGGTCAAGGGCTTTATCTCGGTAGAAAAAAGATGCCATGGTGGTCATATAAAAGAAAGGAGATCTTGTACTTGACTTAAGGATGCATACAAAGGCTGAGAAGTACCCTAGAACTTACTTTGGGATGTAATAGTGGTCTGAAAATTACTTTCACAATAGATCAGGGGGTATCCAGGAGGTTGTGCAGTAGGTCAGAAATCCAGGAGGACTGGTGGGCGATACTGATAGTGCATAAGGCGTGGCTGGAGATGTTGGAGCCTCGAGCAATGCTTTAGGTGCCGCTGGAGGTGGCGGTTGGTGTTGCTGAGAGCTCAGACTGCCTTGCACGAGATCCCGTGATGAGAGAAGGGTCCGCATAAGGAGAGAGGGTCGGTGGCGACAGTGGGTTTTGAGTATTAGGCTCTGGTATAGAACCCGCCGTTCTAATACCATGTAGAGAAGAGAAACGAATGAGATGTTTATTCTATAGAGCTAATTAGAATACATGACCATGGCAGGGGCTAGTGTAGAGATGATGTGTATCAGATCTGTTCTTACTAACCTAACAGTTCAAGTGCCCTTCCCATGCACCTCCAATGTGACAACCAGGTTGCTCACTTCATCGCCAACAATCCAACCTCCCACGAGAGGACCACGCATATTGAGGTACACTCGAGACATGGTACAGAAGAACCTCATCTCCATTACGCATGTTAGCTCGAGAGATCAGATAGCATATGTACTTACGAAGGCCCTAGCGAGAGGGTCTTACCAGAGATGATGTTCCAAGTTGAGCATGATTGATATCTACGTTCTATCTTGAGGAGTGTTGAGATATTAGTTATCATTTATTGATTCCTTGTATTTTCTTTTCTTTCTATCCATCTTATGTAATTTACCCAATACATTTCTCTTCTATATAAGAGAACCCTGGGGCCTTATGAATAAACAATTCATTCCTTTCTGTCCATAGTAGAGGCAGTTGTTAATGATGAGCATGTAGTGGCACGGCTAGTAGAGGACAACGGAGTGAGCAGAGACCCTGAGGAGTGTACGATCTATGAGAGAGCTATGGAGAAGCGAGGTGCGGTTTCTACTTTTGTGGGGCTAGTGTTGGCAGTTGCTTCCCCCACTATTGTTAGACGAAGGTTATTTCCTAGAATATATGGGGCATCGATATGGGGCTATTGCTAGAAGCTTGGAAGGTAGATATTATGTGCTTGCAGGAGACGAACCTCAAAGAGTAGGATAACTTCCTTTGGTTTAAGTTGGATGGATCATGTTTCTCTAAGTATAGAGCGATGCCATCAATATGTGCTTCAAGTGGCATGTTTGCTGGGTGGAACACTGTGATATGATGAAGCCAGTGGATAATATATGTGATACTACGGACTTATCTGTCTCTATGAATTATGGTCCTATGGAGTCTTATATGTTACTAATATATGGGACAAGTTTAGATTGGTGCACACCCTTTTTCAAGATACGGCTTGAGGTGTTGGCGGTTACTTCAATGTCATTCTGTTAGAGGCATCCCTTCCCATGATAGGGGTGTAATAGACCCAAGCTATCCTTTTTTACCTCTTTTATAGAAGTTACGGTGATAGAAGTGTTGGATGTCATAAACTTAAGATATAGCTATTAGAAAATAAGAATGCGGAAGCGATTTGATGAACAAGGCACTAAATCAAGAAATATAAACATGAATAACAAGATTTTACACGAAATCCAACTCCCTAAGGAGCGGGATAAAACCACGGAGAAGACCTCAAAGGGTTGGTAGTCTATTACTTTTATTACCTGAATACATGGGGTGTGGCGGTCAATATATAGCCCCCACTGAGTCTCCACATCTCCTAACTTGTAGATGTGGAACTAAACTCATGGATGTGGTAAATGGATCCCAGACCCATCTACAACTCAAGTGGCGCACAACCAAATACTTCAACACTCCCCCTCAAGCTGGAGCATGCAATGCTCAGCTTGGACAAATAGAAAGAAATCTCAACTCACAATACAAGACACTACAAACAATATCAACTCAACACGCACAACTGTCGACTGTTGTCAAAGACGTTGCTTCTCATGTCGTGCAGGTGAGGAGGACGAACAAGCTAGAGTGTGAGTCAATAGAATCTCCTCGTTGGAGAGCATGTGCTCTTTACTGTGTTTGTTAAAGTCACTGCAACTGAAATGAGTCTCTACAAGGAGAACTCTAGCCCGCCACAACATGTGAACAACTGGTCCATCTCTGAAAAGGGTCGAATAAAGAGCATTGCTAATTATCCATACCCAGATCTCTGAAGATGGGTCTTTCTCATAGGGACCTCGAAGCAGGTTCTCTCTCATAGGAACCTCGAAAGGATCTCGTATTGGAGTTCACGATCACTTGAGAAGAAGTTTCCTCATCAGAGTACTGGGTCTCTCCCATCCGGCACAGAGAATGGTACTCTACTCTGGAGTCTCTATGAAACCACATGAAAATCCTAACCAACGTGGCATAGGGAATGGTCCTCTACTTTGGAGTCCCTATGGGTCACATGAAAACTCTGACCGAAAACAAGAATGATGGAGACCACGAAAAATTATGGCATACATGTGCGCATCAGAAAAGACAACATAAATGTGTGTGTCTGAAACTGAAGACTCGGAACCAATCACTGAGTCTGAATCATCTGAAAAACTGTAAAGTCTGAATAATCTAGTTGGTCTGGAATCTGGCATCTGACCTGTGACTCTACAGAATACTCCCCCTTTCTCCCATACTGGTCGGAATGACAAATATCGACCAAGTTGGGAGAAGACAACAAAAATGGGGAGAAAACAAAACCAATAAGCTTATTTCAATTTTTTAGGCCTTTTCAAATCATTTTTTTGAAATGTTTTAAAGTCGTTTCATTGTTTTCTTCTCGGCTTTTCCTACTCACAATTTTTCAATCATCATTTTTTTCAAATATGCACACGGCTTTTCTTTTGTGCGTGCCTTTTTTTTCGAAAAAAATATCTCAGCCCACTTGGGTCCAATCTTCTCTCTCCTTTTTTTTATAAATGACAGCCAACTTGGGCTTAAAAAACGCAACATCTCTTTTTTTCTTTTTCTTTTCCCTGCCTCTCTACTCTTCTTTTTTTTAATAAATAGGGGCCTTCGGGCCTACTTTTTCTTTTCTCGCCAAAACTAGGGTTTCCACGATGGGGAACCCTCACATATCTTCCCCGCCTCCCCCGATGGGGATCTGCCGATGAGGGAGGAAGAGACCATCGCCATCAGCTTGGAGCGAAAGGAGCTTCGCCTGGAGCACATGGCGCTCGACTGCACCTGGTGGGGGTCGCATGTCTTGCGCCGGATCGAGGGCATGGCATTGCATCTTTGTGCATGGGATGTTCCGCTGGATTTCGAGGGTTGCGGCTCAGTGAGGTATAGCGCGTGAGGGTAGGGGCTCGTGCGAGGGTTGTTGTTGCCTGGAGGATATGCACCGTGAGAGAGTGTGTGCATGACAGGAGGCTTGAAATCTGGAACCCACGCAATGTTGCTGCAATCTTGAGTATCGTGTGCCATGTGGAAGATGGATATACACGAGGTGCTGGTGATGGTACGCCCGAGGATAACTCGCGCAAGAGCGGTGCTTCATCGCTTCGCTGCTACAGCCTGGAGACGGAAAAGTGGAGGACTTTTCTCACTCACAGGGAACTTTGCTCATGGGAATATAGGTTTCAGAAAAACCCTCAGATCTTTATCGTGGATGATCTTCAGAATGCGCAGAAATTGATGATGCTTTCGTGCAGCTTTAGGGTTTCCAGGAAAACCATGGAAAAATGAATCTTTAATCTTTGAAGAAATCACGAACATAATAATCTTCAAGAACAAAATACCAAAATCGAATCTCGAACAAATAATGAAGAATAACTCCTCGAAAATCCACCCTATCTGATACCATGTTAGAAAATAGGAATGTGGAAGCGATTTGGTAAACAGAGCACTAAATCAAGAAATGTGAAACATGAAGAACAAGATTTTGCGTGGAACCCTACTCCCTAAGGAGTGGGATGAAACCACGAGAGAAGGCCTCAAAGGGTTGATAGGTTATTGCTTTTCTCACCTGAATACAAGGGGTGTGGGAGTCTATATATAGCCCCCACTGAGTCTCTGCATCCCCTAACTAGTAGATGTGGGACTAAACTCATGGATGTGATAAATGGATCCTAGAGGGATCCCTTTACCCATCTACAACTCAAGTGGTGCACAACCAAATACTCCAACAATAGCAAATAACTCAACTAAGTCTTGACGAGACCGCTTTATTGGTCTGATTGACATTCTTGGGAGTTTTCATTTGGGATATGTGATGGACCTGCCGAGGTCATAGTCGGATCATATGTTGATTTGCTAGGACTGGAGTGATGGTAAGCACAAAAGACGTATTTTCCATTTCAAGCGCTCCTAGCTACAGGAGGAGGGTTTTCGAGAGAAGTATATGAGGTGATGGCAGAAGCAGGAGGTGATGGGGTCAGAGTCTAATGAAAATGGCAGAGAAGCTTAGGGCCATGCACATCATACTTATTCAGTTTAGAAAATAATCATGTGAGCTTAAAATCCATCGGAGCGATTTAACGCAGTCGGAGGTTGTACGTCTTGATCACCTAGAGGATTCTAGGGACTTGCAGAAGCAAGAGAAGGTAGCGTGATGCAAGCAAAATCGAGCAAAACCGTATACTTTTGGAGGATAAGAAGAGGAAGATCGAAGGGAAACAGCATACGAGACAAAAATTGTTGAAAAAGGTAGACGTGAAAACAGTTTTTCCATGAAGTGGCCAACGAGCGTAGAAGGCACAATCTGACTCACTTTTGAGGTGGATGGGGAGGAAGTTGTGGGTGATTGTGCCATGGGTGACGCGTTGAGGCATCATTACCTTGAATTCAGTAGGCATGTACCTAATAGCGGTGTTAGATAGATAGAAGAGACGTCTCGCATTTGAATGAGTTGCAATCTGAAGAATTGATGAGAACTTTCTTGCTTTCGAAAGTAAAACGAGCAACTTTGGACTTGAATGTGGATGGTTCTCAAGGTTTGGATGGTTTTCCGATCTTGTTTTTCGTGGAGTTTTGGGATTCGGTGGGTCACAACAAGTCATTGGATCATTTGGATGTCGTTTTTATCTAAGAAGGATAAGGTGCGATGTGAGGAAGAGTTACGTCCTATTGCTTTATCTAATGTTATTTATCTCGTTGCGGTAAAGGTGTTGGCCAACAGGTTACGAGAGATATTTGGCTCTATTATTGATCCAGTCCAGACAACTTTCATCCCAGGCTAACACATGATGGATGGGGTTGTTTTGACATCTGAGTAGTTGTAGAGTGGGGAAGAAAGAATATGAAGAGGTTCTTATGGAAAGTGAATTTCTCGAAGTCTTATGACTACATCGATTGGAGATTCATTTAGACATCCATGTGCCATAGAGGCTTCCCAAGTAGACTGGATGAAGAAACGTGTGACATTTTCGTACATAGTTGTGTTGATTGGTAGGCAGGAGGAATGTTTCTTTCAATCGCAGTGCAGAGTTAGGCAGGATTGCCCTTTGGCACCATTGCTCTTTGTTATGGATGCAAATGCTTTGGCTAGAATAGTGACAAAGTCAAGGGAGGGAATCTTTCTAGTAGATTTTCATAGAGAGATTTATGCACTTGTTCTACGGTATGCTAATGATAACATCTTTTTCGTGGAGGGAGCAGTTGCTTCTGCGGAAGGGATGGATTGGCCATAGTTCTTGAATTGTTTGGGTTAATCTCTAACCTAAAGATTAATCATGTCAAGTCTGCTTTTGTCCCTTATGGGATGGACAAGAAAGATAGAGGTTCGTGTGGCTATCATGTCAAGCAGCCCCACCAAGATTTGGGTGGCAGTTATTTTATCGTATATCTTGCTTACGTGGGAAGGGGTCCATATTCCTGGAGAAAAATGTTATGGAGAAAGTTGTAGAGCATGCAAAAAGCCTAAAAGCCTAAAGACCTTTTGATCCGTGTAATTAATTTTTGGATAATGTGAATATATAGAAGTTTACAAGAGGGCATTTTCTCAACGTCGCGTCCTCTTTTTCCTCGAAAAAATGATTTTGCTCCCCTTGTAAAAGAAAATGCAAGATAAGGCTGCGTAAATAAATCAAATATCGCAGACCTTTCCTGGAACCTGCATAGTGGAAGGTAATGCACCAGGCAACCCTAATAACAATGTTTCTATTCATGATTATGAATGTGCAAACCATAATAAATACGAATTTATATAAATACCAAAGATACAAGGCAATAATCATATTTGGTTGAAAGTACACAATTTGCAATTTCTAACTGAAAGACTTTGTATTGGCATCCAATCCTACCAGACATAAACTTCCCGCAATATCAAGAATTATTGGATCAATATTAAACTTCAATGATACCAGAGCTAAGCCAGCGTACCTCTTTTCTCTGTTCTTGTTGGCAGGGTCTATTGGCGGGATAGGAGATGGAGTCATCAGTGATGGTCTGCTTGGTGGCACCAATGCAGGTTGACGAACAGACACTGAAGATGGCCTTCCAGCAGATGTAGAGCGAACTGAAGGTGAATGCTCTACAAAGTTTCGACCTAACTAATTCAATCATCACAGAATTTTGATCAGCATGTAAGCAGCAAATTAACTAGTTTGATATCCTTAAAGAATTTTCTCGCTGGAATGCTAAATTAAATAGGAATACAATTGTAAGTTAGTGTAAATATTTTCTTCCAATATAAAACAAATCAAGTCCAGCAGTTGGTAGACCGAAATATAATTGCAGTCAGGGATATGAACTTCCTTTAGCTATAGGTGTAAATTATATGCTTTTTTTATCTCTAAATTGCGATATTGCATGGGTCGATATCACCAATTTTATACTGTTGAACCTATTCTTTCCACTCGTCTGGTGAGCTTACAAAAAGTGCACATAAAAAGTCGCAAAAAGACACAACGTTTACGTAGAAAAACTCTCCTACATGAGACGAAAGCCAAGGGAGTGTGATAGCTTAGTCACAATTAACTTGTAGTGCATTCTTTCACTAAGGTAATCCACTAACATTAGTGTTTTGTTTCACTAAGATAAGAAAGAAACAGGGGTGTGTAACTGCAATATATAAGAATCAGCGATAAAATACATCCACACTCAAGATAAGGTTACTCAATTACACGGTACTTGTGGAGAAAAAAGAATGACTTCTTTATTCATGAGGCCCAGAGTTTTCGAGGGAAATTCCTAAGTAGTACCTTGGATTTACTTAAATCCCAAGTACTACGAAATAATTTTTTTATCTAGATGCTACAGTGGTGTCGCATGTTCAATATGCGACACCCTTTATTTTTTTTACCCAGGTACTACAAAGATAGAGCATCTTCGATGTGTGCTATTGGTATCGCATATCCAACATGCGATATCTTTAAGTCCCCCATTAAACCCAGCTTTTCTTTCTGCAAACCCTCACGCCTCACACGCCTTCGATCCTCATGCGCCCGCCCTCGACCCTACGTCCTCCTGCTCACACGCGCATGCCGCCTCCTCCTCCCACTCTGCCAAGTCCTCCTTCAACCCTCCTGCACTCCGCCAAGAGATCCTCCTCTGTCTTTACCTCCTATGTCGTTCCCCCCCTCCTGTGTCCTCCGTTGCATCTACAAAGCTTTAGTAAAATCTTTTTTTTAGATTTATGATATATAATACATGTATTTCTCTTCATTTCACGATTGTATAATATTGAGTTGTACGTTGCCTCACGTACTAGCTCGAAATGGAGTCGATATATTGTAAGTTTCATTTGAAGGGCACGAGTATTGGTTCTTCGACGACCAATGTACGTGATTTTGGGTTTATGTCAAATATGATATTCAATGAGATGTTGAACCTAGTCTACTGTAAGTTCAACCTAGATGTGAATAATCAAAAACTCCAACTACTACATCGCATCCCACAGGGCGCAGGCGAAAAGCCAACGTTTTCGTGTGTCGTCGATGATGATGATGATGATGATGTGCAAAGAGTTGTTGTGTATGCTCGGACCACTAGGAAATCGATGCCTACTAACATTATTATTGAAACTGTATCGGTGGGTGAAGTCCCCAATGTTGTTGATGTGAACGATCACCTTGCTCTTGGACCCTCCGTTGTCCCTAGCACGGGACCCTCCGTTGTCCCTAGCACTGATGTGCCTATAACGCAACCATCTACAGATCACGAATGGCGCATGAGTGACGTCTTTTTAAGAGAGGTTAATCATGCCTTAGATGACTTCATCCTTTGAGGAACTGACGATGATCTGGAAGAGGATAATGATCAAGATGTTGAAGATAATGTCGTAAGCGAAAGCGAGGAGATACGAGCCGATGAACAAATTACGCAACCGATTGCACCACGTTTACCATTTTTCGGGGGTGAGATGATCCGATACTCGTTCAACCTATGAAGATGACATTCGAATGAAGTCTGGACTTGACGGTGTTGTTGATGAAACACGTAAGGGCAAAACCTTCAAATGTAGAGATGATTTGATTAATGCTGTAAATAAATATCACATCATGGCACACTACGTGATCTGGTCTGTTTTTTACATCTATCGATCGAAAGGATGTGTTTGTATTTACGTGGTCATTACAGGAAAATTGATGGTTTGTGCGTGATCTCTAAGATTGTTGCCTCGCACACTTGTATAAACCCTACAGTTAATCAGGATCATCCTCAATTAGACTACAAATTCATATCTAGATCACTTCTATCTCTGGTGAGGGATGACCCTAATGTTTGGGTGTCGAGTTGTAGAGCCCCACGATATGTACAATTATTAGGTTAGCAAAAAAAGGACATGGGATGCTCGGAGGAAAGCAATCGGAATAATATTCGATGATTGGAAGAAGTCTTATGGTGAGATGCCTTACCTATTGCATGCAATGAAGGCTGTCATACCGGGGACTGAAATAGACATCGAATATAGTGAACATCTAGATCCTCGAAAATCACATTACCGTATATTTCAACGCTGTTGTTAGGCATTAGGCTTTTGCATTGAAACACTCAAATATTGACGGCCTTTGATTAGTATTGACGGGACCCATTTGTATGGCAAGTACAAACGGAAATTGGTGATTGCTTGTGGGATTGATGGGGATAAACACGTCGTTCCCCTAGCATTCGGAATTGTTGACGAGGAATCTAATCCTTCATGGAAGTGGTTTCTTTCGTTGCTCCGTATCAGGGTAATTGGTATGTGTGCAAGGCCAATATGTATCATTTCTGACCGTAATTCTTAATAAAATCCGCAATGAGTAACATTGATATGGATTTATTATAACCTTTTGTATACTGGCGTTCTTGTTCAAGGCATGCTGCAAGCAACTTCAATAGTGTTTTTAAGAATGGCTATATGAAAGCATTGATACAGGCAGATGCACTTCAAACGACAAGTAGGAAGTTTGCTTATTTCATGAGGAAATTACATGAGTGGAATATAGAAGCAGGTAGATGATTTTCAACTCATGATTGTCGCTAAGAGCAATGGACTTTAGCATATTATAGTGGTTATAGGTTTGATCAGATGACTACAAATCTTAGTGAAAGCTATAATGCAGTTCTTAAGGATGCCAAATGTTTGTTGATTTCTACATTGATCGAGAAGACATTTTATAATTGCGTCTTATACTTCAACCAGCGTACAGAAGAGGCTAGCACTGCCCTCGCGGCAGGACGTGAATTCACACAATTTGTAGCATCAAAGCTGCACCGTTGGAGTGCAGCTGCGAATGAACACAAAGTAACTCAAATACAAAGGCAGCCGGATATATTGTTTGAGGTATTGAGTGGTGTTCGACGTACACAATATGGGATTCGAGGCCACAAACAGTACACAGTGAACTTGGGCCAACATAGATGTACATGTAATAAATGGCAAATTTTTCGCATCCCATATTCCCACGCAATCGCGATCATTTCTAAACGTCGAGCAGAAGTTGATTCTTATGTTGGTGAGTGCTACACATGGCAACAACAATAAAAGGTTTACGGAGGACGATTTTCCAATTGGTGATCGAAAAACGTGGACCCCATTGGAGTACCCGGAATTACATCTTGATATCTGACCGATCTCTTGATGCAGGTCCTCTGCATGGGAATAGAGATTCGGAGGTGTCAGATTAGTTATGTCAAGGGGTTAACTTAATGAGATCGAGATAACCAAAGTCCTATGTCATATACTGTCACGATATAGGCACGCATCCTCTGACCAGAGACAGATGTGTTACTATATGTCTGAGTGTGTACATTTGGCAGACCAATAAGTTGATGACCTAACTAATGTCTATATACCGGCGAGCTGGTATGCATATAAGGGCATATGAGTAACACGATCTCTCAAAGGGACTATACAGGTTCACTTGTGAACCGGAAAACATGAATTCACTCATGAGGTATTGGGACCAATCAAATTCCATGCATAGTCGTCGTGCTTTGGAAGCATGACAAGAATTTGAAGGTATGATATATGCTTTGGGAAAGCATACGATCGATACCAACTCCCAATGATCAAGATTGAGAAACTTGATTATGAAACCCTAAAGATGATAGTGTAAAATTGATCTATATCTTCGGATTTATCATAAGTCTTCCAGTATGCAGGATGTACAAGTATTAGGAATACCTAAGAGTGATGTGATCATAAAAGATTGTATAACCATGATGCTTCCATTCCGAGGGAGTGATGAAACAGGTCTAGACTTTAGTGATTTCTCTCAATAGAGAAGCAATCTGATCTTGGTTCAAGTATTGGACATTGATCTGAATGAGATTCAGATGCAATAAGAAGATTAGATTTGCGGCCTTGATTTAATCAAGCATTTATGAGAGGTCCATGTGATCTAGATTTGAGATGTGATCTCAATATCCAAGTTATTATACGTGGAACATACAATCGCCATGTCCTTATCTCCAAGTATCTATGAAGAAAGCTCATTATTCATGAAAGAATTCAAGAATAATTCCATTGTTGAAATTATATCTAAACATTGAGAAATGGATAATTAAATGTGATTTAAGTATCATGAATAACGTGAATTTGATTCATATTATTTGGATGAATGATAATTATTATTCAATATAATTAAATGTGATTTAATTCTTATGGATATGAATAATATGGATAGTATTATCCAATTATTCGTATATATTATAAATGTGATTTATGATATATAAAAGAGAGACTAATTGTGATTTATATTTGTTGATTAATTATTGATGTGAATTGGATTCACATTGGATTATTAAAAATATGATTACATTTTATTTTGGGTTGTAAATTTGATTCACATAATTCCAATTGCATGATTGCAATCTTTACAAGATAATTGTGAATTATCCTTGTGAGATAATCTTGGAAATTACATGAGATAAAGTAATCTCATGACTTGGAATGAGATTGACTCATCCCAAGTCAAGAGGGCGGACGGCCACATTGTCCCATGTGGACTTGGTGCGTCCCCCTCCTTTTAAGGGATAAGCCAATCTCTTCCACCATTATCTCCAAGATTAAATGATTTAATATTGAAATTAATTATATTGATTTATCAATATATTAATTTAAATTAAATCAATTGTTGTTGTGTTTTTAACAACATGAATCATGGTTGTTCGATTAAACACAAATCAACCTCATCCATTGATTTGATGTTGACCATGGATCGGGATCCATGGACTCCCAAAACCCTATAAAAGAAGAGGCATCCCTTGCTCTTCGATTACACAATTCCGACAACATCTCTCTCTATCATTGCACACGCCAACCTTTCTCCCTCTACAAGAGTGACCATCCACTCTTCTCATGGAGAGAAAGTTCTCTTCATCGTCGCATCGACATTGTGTTGTCGCTTCGACGACTCTCGGCTCCATCTCCTTTGGTGCATCTTGTGCGTGAAGAAGGCACTCGATCTCGTGAGACGAGATCAGGAGATCCATTACTTGGATCATCGACTTGGATTGTGAGAAGCACGTGATTCATCCACGTGCTCGCAATCATCTCCTCCGACGGATCAGACTTGAGGCAGGAGGTCTCTTCTCTTAGAGGCTTGATCGCAACCACGCTACAAGAGGTATTCCTTTACCAATTATGTGATTAGATGAAATGATCCAAGAAGTGTTCTTGGATCATGTGGTTTCATCGATTTAAAATTTTTTTAAATTCTAGTGCGACTAGTCGCTCTTGATCGTATATGATACGATCCACACGCTTCTGTGATGCTCTTGAGGATTCTTCCATAATCCTTCAGTAGGGACGGCTTTGATAGGAAGGTTTTACAAGAAAGGAAGAAGTGTCAAGTGACAACTACTCCCTACTCATTTTTTCCTATTATCTATACATACATATATGGTTAAGTATGCTCCCCGGGAGCATACAACAAAATGCTCGACCACTTTTTATTATTTTTTAAATTTATTTAAGATAAAATCTTGAGGGGATTTACCTAGAATAATAAGTAGAATACGTATCTGTTGAGATTGTTGAGATAATTATGGTAGTTGTTGAGATAATTATGTTAGTTTTCTATTTTTGGTATGTCTCTCTTATGTAATTAACCCAGGGTTTTTCTCCTATATAAGAGAGCCCTAGGGTCTCTTCTATGATATGAAAAACGTTTCTCCCAACATGGTATCGGAGCAACGGTCCTAGACCGGGGTTCCCGTATCCCACCCAAACCCTAACCCTACCCCCCATGCCTCCTCCTAGCGCCGCCGGCACCCTCTCCTCCTCTCTGCGCCGCCAGCAGCCCCCGCCAGGGCTCTCCGCCTACCGCAGCTCCTAGCCTTGCCCTCCGGAGCGGCCCTCCAGCGCCGCCGAGGCTCCTGCGCTGCGGGATTCCCCTCCCCAGCCGTCTGCGCCACCGCCAGGGCCCTCCCAGCCCCTTCTTCTCTGCCGCCGAAGGGCATACCACTTCCTGCATGTTGCAGGAGTGTCCAGCAGCGGCCTAGAGCGCTCCGGGTGCTTGTTCCGTGATCTGAAACCGGTATTCCAGCCCCTTTTCTGAAATATATTGGTCTAATTTTGATTGGTGGTTGTGTTTTTTGTCTTCCATCTAACATCTAACACCACCAGAACACAATAAAATTCATTCGGATGGTTGTATGAGTCTACACATACAACCACTCCTCTTCATGATTGTGTAGACATTTGTTTTCGATTGATCTACTGCTCCGTTGTCCACAGTTCATCTTTTTGATACAATGTCCGACATCAAAAGTGGCGTGTTCTCTTCTTCGGGTGCATTCAAAGGACCTGCACCAATGGTCAAGATGGATGGGACCAACTATGAACTATGGTCCATGCAGTTTCGCACTCTTATGCAGTGCCACAACAAAGAACACATTCTCACCGAATCCGAACCGGCGGACAAAACTGGAGCCAATGCTTCGTGGAAGCAAGATGATGCTTATGCTCGTATTTGGCTCTCCGGGACGCTCACTACGGAGATTGCCAATGATATTGATAACCAACCCACCGCAAAGGCTATGTGGGATATCTTAGCAACCACATATGGGCAAGCCAAGAACGAGAGCAAGATTCTTCAGTTACAGTTTGACATTTTCTCGACCAAACAGAATGGTCGCCCGCTTCATGTGCATTTTTCCCATCTTCGTGGCATGTTTGAACGCCTCCACAGCTTCATGCCTATCACCGCCAGCACCGAGCAGCAGCAACAGTATCGGAATGCCACCATGACGAGGGTTTTCCTATCCTCTCTTGATTCCGAGTACGATGCAGCACGTACACAACTCCTAACTGGAGAGACGATACCTCCTATGGAAGAAGTGTACAAGCGACTGAGTCGGATTACTACTACTCCCACTACTGTCGCTTCAACTCCTTCTGCTATGGCTGCCTCACGCGGAAGGGGAGGTGCTTCCCAGTTTAGAGGACGTGGTCCTCGTGGTCGTGGTGGAGGCCGTCCCCGTGGCCCATGTTCCTTTTGCCATCGTCCAGGGCATTCTGAAGAGACATGCTTTCAGAAGCATGGGTATCCAACATCTGCCAGGGTTGCTGAACAGACCGACCCTCTCTTGACTCCATCCCAGGATACTCGCCTGGATGATATTGTTTCAAAACTTCGCGAGATGATGTCCGCTCCTATTATTCCGGTGTGACTTCTTCTGATACTGCAACTACTGCCAGAGCTTCGTCTAGCTCCTCAGGTACTACTTATGCTTTTACGAGTTGTAGCAGCTCTGATTTGACTGATTGGATTGTGGATTCCGATGCATCACATCATATGTGTGGCGATAGAGCACAGTTTACCTCGTACAGACAGATTGCTTCTGGTCGATTCGTGGTGATTGCTAATGGCGTTCAACTACCTATTGTTGGTCAGGGGGAGATTGCTCTAGCTCCTTCTTTTCACTTTCAGAACGTTTTACATGCTCCAGTCTTTCAGATGAATCTTTTGTCTATTAGTCAAATTACAAAAGATTTACATTGTTGTGCCGTATTTGATCCATCTTCCCTTGTGTTTCAGGACATACTAACGGGCAGGGTGATTGGATGTGGCCGTGAGCAGCGAGGATTGTACAAGCTTACCATACCATCTCATGCTGGGGTTGTTACTATTCCTTCTGGATCTGTTTCACCGTTCATGTGGCATCTACGCTTTGGACATCTTCCTCTTCAGAAGATGTGTCATGTTCTACCACAATTGTCTGCCCGTACTACTTTGGTTTGTGACGCCTGTCAGCTTGGGAAACACCATCGCTCTTCTTTTCCGTCTCGTAGGAGTCGTGATAGTAATCAGTTGTTTGAACTATTTCATTTTGATATTTGGGGTCCTAGTCGTGTTCCTGATCATCAGGGACATCGTTTTTAATTGGTTGTTGTTGATGATTACTCTAGACTATCTTGGGTTTTTTGTTAAAACATAAGTCTGAAGCTGCTGCTCTAATCAAATCATTTCTTATTGAGGTCAAAAACATTTTCTCAGCTAATGTTAAATTTATTCGTACGGATAATGCTTTGGAATTCTCTACCCTACAATTATCTGCTTTTCTCAAATCTATTGGTATTATTCATCAGACCTCTTGTGCTTATATGTCACAGCAGAATGGTGTAGCTGAACGCAAACACCGTCATCTTCTCGATATTACTCGGACCCTTTTGATTCAAAGTCGAGCTCCTCATTCTTTCTGGGGAGATGCCGTTCTTACAGCTTGTTACTAATTAAACAGGATGCCTTCCACCATGCTAGGAGAAAAGGTTCCTTTCTTGATTGCGTTTCCCGAGAAGGACCTATTTTCTCTTACTCCCAGAGTTTTTGGTTGCGTGGCCTTTGTCCACAATTTTGCTCCTGGTCGTGACAAGCTCTCACCCAGAGCGGCCAAATGCGTTTTGGATATTCTCGTACCCAAAAGGGGTATCGTTGTTTTCATCCTGTATGACGGAAATATTATATGAGTGCAGATGTCACATTTTTTGAGTCTATTATGTATTGTTCGCCTACAAGTGACAGATTATCCAATGGTAGTTCTGAAGAGGATGTGGTTGTTCCTCCACCACCTCCCTCTCCTACAACTCTGCCTTCTTCACCACTTCCACCTCCGACTCCACCACCACCTCAATTCTTGCCACATGTTTACACTCATCGGTCTTCTACTCGCCCCGCTGCTCATATGCCCTCTACATCATCCAGCACTCCTCAGGTATGTCATGAGCCTATTGTTTCATCTGATGGTACTGGTCTTTTGGATGGTACACAGGTGGAGTCAGTTGTACAGGACAATGTGGATGATGACCTGGAGGTCCCCATTGCTTTGAGGAAGCCTCGTCGTCAGTGTGCTACTTACCCTCTTGCTGCACATGTTAGTTTGGATCATCTTTCCAAAGAGTACAGGCGTTTTGTTGTGGGACTTTCTGCAGTTACTGTCCCACGAACATATCAGGAAGAGCTACATGACAGTAGGCGGCGTATGGCTATGGAAGAGGAGATGGAAGCCTTGCAGTCACGGGGTACATGGAGTCTTGTGCCTGCTCCTGTGGGTGCATCCGTAGTGAGCTGCAAGTGGATCTTACACTCAGGCACAAAGCGGATGGCAGTGTGGACCGCTACAAGGCAAGACTTGTGGCACGTGGGTTCACCCAAACCTATGGGGTGGATTACCAGGATACTTTTTCTCCAGTTGCCCGACACTCCACGCTTCGTATCCTTCTTGCAGTTGCAGTGTCCAAGGACTGACCTCTTTATCAGCTTGACGTGGAGAATGAATTACTGTATGGGGATCTACAGGAGGAAGTATATATGCAGCAGCCATCAGGGTTTGCTACTGAGGGGGAGTCCCAGAGGGTACGCAGGCTCCATAAGGCGATTTATGGCCTTAAGCAGAGCCCTAGAGCTTGGTACCAGAAGCTATCGGACCTAATAGAGCAACAAGGATTTGTACGATCTTCTGCAGATCATATACTTTTTGTCCAGAAGACGCAGAGAGGTACCATCGCTATTCTTGTCTATGTAGATGATATCATTGTCATAGGGGATGATGAGCAGGGCATTCAGACTGCCAAGGAATTTCTTGGTACGCAGTTTGTGACCAAGGACCTTGGTAATCTTCGATATTTTCTTGGACTGGAGTTTGCCAGGAACCAGCATGGTCTTGTGATGACCCAGAGAAAGTTTGTGATGGATTTGCTTTCTGAGACAGGAATGACAGAATGCAAACCTGCTACTACTCCAATGGATCTAAGTGTGGGATTGTATGATGATGACACTGAAGAGGTTGATAGCAGGAGATACAGAGAGCTTGTTGTGAAGCTCTTATATGCCACCATCACCAGACCAGATATCTGCTTTGCAGTGTGCAAAGTTAGCCAGTTTATGGAATAACCCAGGAAGGTACATATGGATGTTGTTCAGATGATTTTGAGGTATCTGAAGAATTCACCTGGTAATGGTCTTATCTTTAATAGGGATATATCTTTTGAGGTGGCTGCCTGTGCAGATGCAGATTATGCAGGGTGTCCCAAAGACAGGAAGTCTACTTCTGGCTTTGTTGTTTTTGTGGGCAACTCCCTTATTTCATGGAAAAGCAAGAAGCAAACAGTGGTTGCAAGATCTAGTGCAGAGTCTGAATACAGGGCCATGGCACAAGGAAGTGCAGAGATGATGTGGGTTAGGTCCGTGTTGACGGATCTTGCTGTTGATGTTCCTCTTCCTATGCAGTTGTTATGTGATAATCAAGCAACTATGTTTATTGCTAATAATCCTGCTTTCCATGAACGAACTAAACATATAGAGGTGGATTGCCATTACACTAGAGACATGATTCAGAAAGGTCTCATATCCACCACTCATGTTTCTACTGGAGATCAGACAGATGATATCTTCACCAAGGCACTTACTAGAGGTCCTTTCCAGAAGTGTTGTACCAAGCTGAGCATGATAGATATCTATGCTCCAGCTTGAGGGGGAGTGTTGAAATTGTTGAGATAATTATGCTAGTTGTTGAGATAATTATGTTAGTTTTCTATTTCTGGTATGTCTCTCTTATGTAATTAACCCAGGACTTTTCTCCTATATAAGAGAGCCCTAGGGTCTCTTCTATGATATGAAAAACGTTTCTCCCAACAGTGTCTCTAATTTCATGTAGACATTCCTAACATGTCCATCTATAAAGGATCACTTTCAGCAATTATAAAATCGTTTAAATTTGGTAGTCTTGATGGATGGGTTGGAAATCTTAGAAACCTCAAATTAGGTTGAATATGGAATGACACCATGGTGATATATGGTAATCCGAAATCCCCTCGACTTTACTTCGATCAAAAAAATGGTAGAGAATGGGTGGGAGCATATAACTTGTATGCTCCTAGGGAGCATAAGGAATTTAGCAGCATTTTTACTGCAGGATCCCTTGCGAGAAAGGAATAACGTCCAACTTAGGTTTGTCAATTATATCCTTTATGGAAATGGCATTCCAATTCGAGGAATTTATCAACAATTTCAATAAAATCTTTCAATTTCTTGTTTTAATATGCTCGACTCCTTGTATTCCTGTATCTGTGGAGTTAAATGGCTATGTAAATATCTTTTAATATAAGAATCCAAGTAAGCAGATTGGTAGTGTGGAGAGGGAAAAAAGTAACAAACTTAAAATTCTGTTCTGGAAATATCCACTTTATCGGGGAGACAGATAAGATATCCAAGAAAGGTGGCATTTTAGTACCTCTGGGAAAAAAGATTTTAAGGAATATAAAAAAATAAAAAAATAGATCTATGTCCAACGAATTAAGCTCCCTGGGAGTATACAAGTTACATGCTCCCACACCTTTTCCGTCATTCTTTTTTATTTTTTTTAAAATGAAATTTAGGGGGATTCGGATCACCATTTATCACCATAGTATCATTCCAAAATTCAACTTAATTCGAGACTTCTAACTCATTCATCAAGAATACCAAAATTTTAACGATCTTAGAATTGCTGAAATTGACATGTTAACAATGTCTATTCCACATGAAATTTGAATCATGTATTCCCCTTATTATTCTAAATAAATCATCCAGAGTTTTATTTTTTTAAAATCCAAAAATAAATAAATAAAAGTATGGGAGCATGCTTTTTGAGCATACGTTTGCGTAGATTCTAACATACTGCATGTGTTTTCCTTCTATTCCACTACTTGTGGGCATGTAAACATCTTGTATTGCTTTTCCTCCCCTCCCTTTCCCTCTCATCCCTTCTGATCCATCCATTCAAACGTAAGCATTTGCATATCGTTGCAATTAGATTGCAGCTTTTTTATAATTAAAAAGAGACGTCTCTGTTTCAGACGAAGAGGATCAATCCACAGCCAAAAGATACAATCGAAAGGAGCACAATCGAGCAGACATCACAAAAGCGCACGCTATTTCGAATTCAAAACAACGAACAGCCGACGACAAAAGGGCGGGAGCATTACCGCGGGCGAGGGCGATCTATTCGCCCTAAGAGGCGCCGCGGCGCCGTTAACGGGCGGGACCGGCCTCGGAGGAGCGTAGCGCATCGCTGCGCCGCCGTTCATGGTCGGAGGAATCTCCTCACCGTCGTCTTCCTCGTCCTCCTCGTCGTCCGCCGCCTGGGTGGCCATGACGCGGGCGAGGCGCGCGGCGGCAGCTTTCGCAGCGACATTTTGCGTCCTCTTGACAGCGGATATTGGGGCGGCGGCGGAGGAGCCGCCGCTGCGGGAGCGGGAGTGGCCGGGGCTGGCAGAGGCCCGCCTGTCCATCGGTGGAGTGTGGAGGTGGGAGTGGACTGATGGACTGTGGATCTGGAGATTCTCAAGGGCTCTCTGTCCGAAGGGGTATTTTGTACTCTAATAAGTGTTCGTACGGTACGAGTTTAATGCAAGTGGACGAGTTAATATTAGGAAGAAAAGCATGGTTAACCTCAGTTTATGTTGTTTGCAAACAGGGATATTAATTGCATTGAAATATTCAAATTCGATTGTTATTTCTTCGATAAAAATCAAAAAAAGTTTGATTCGAAGTAAATGAATTGAATACGAATTTTCACTTGTGGGTTCGATTTTCAGATGATCGAATCCGAATTAATATGAATCCATTCGATAATAATTCGACTCGATACTTATATACATATGTACACACATATGCTTGTGCTTACATATTATATATGTACAGATATGCAAAATTCTAAGCATGCATACCTACATATATGCATATATGTATGCATTTATATATAAATGTATTAGTTAATGAATAAATATCCAGTATTCAAAATAGAGCAGAAATGTAGCCATAAAATATAATAGTAAAGAATATATATTTAAGAGTTTTGTCCAATTCCCTACCTTACATTTATTTCCATATTCGTACATTTTCTATCACACATTTTCCCTTCTCCTTTTCACTATTTGTCAAATATCCACCAATCATAAGGTAGACATTGGTGCTCCCTCTTCTTGCATGTGAATACAATAGCCGTGTGATATTAAGTTCCTCCTTCACGTTTGTCGCGGTCTGTGGTATATCAAAATATCCCCCCTGATGAGAGGGATTTTGTAGAGGGTCGTACGATCTCACAGGGCGAGACTGCAGTTGGTGTTTTGACCACTCCATAAATCTCCCTATATCAGCAAATAACTACAATAGAAATCAAAACGATGTATAGCACAAAAAGTGAGTTGAATTTTATTATTCTCTACAACTAGATGTATAGCAAGCAAGCGTGTAGAGGTTGACCCTCATAAAGCAACATGGGTAGCCTATGGTTTTTTTTAACAAATTGTATTATGTGTAACCATGTCATTTTGTATATATCTACACATGTATATTTTTGTGGGTTTTAATAATTTTAATTAATTTTATTTATTTTTAAATTTTTTAAATTTTTTTGTATTTTGTTTTATTTTAAAATTTTATAATATATATAATTGTATATATATTGACTTTTTTATAATATGTATTCCTTTTATATAATAAGCCATATAGAGTATAATAGGATATATATATATGTGATAATGGATAATATAGGTATCAATATAACTAAAAATATCCAAAAGTTATAGAAATACATATTTTTGGGTTTTTAATAAGTTTTTACTATTTATATGAATCTTGCTAATTTTTATACATTTTTAAAGTCAAAAATACCTGAAAAATGGGGATTTAATAAATATCGTAGATTGAAATGGACATAGCAAATGAAGTCCAAAAATTTACAAATCAATTTTACTACCTAGATAGTAGTTTAATAAAATTATGGAAATAAACCATTGTTTTTGGGATTTTGGGAATTGTATAAATTTTTATCAAGGTATTTGGGATTTTTCAATTTTTAAGAGTCTTGTTTTTCTATTTTTAGTGGTTTTGGTCTAAAGGCTAAAAATGCATAAATAATCAACATATCTTTCGAGGGATTTTTCAGAGACGTTTTGATATTTTTTTGGTATTTTATACGCTAGACATGGATTGTTTATACTCTAAATGATTTTTAATAAATATCAAAAAGGTCCAAAAATATACTTAAAATTTTAATGTGAAAGTACGAGCAATAAGGAACTTTCTCCAATTTTTCATGATTTGGAGTACAATAGACAATAATTATATCCATCAAACATGCAGAAATACAATTGTTGGCAGGGGCATACATGTAAATAAAATAAACTCCATGGCCTCTGTGCAACTTGATTAAAAAATATATAACACGCTTTACATTTTTCGGATCAAATGTAAATACAAAATGTTCTAGGGATATAGTTGCAAAATGGTCACCTTACATGGGACGACACGTGAGGTGACCTAGCATGGACCTATATATGATATCCAGACAATACAAGGGTCTACATGCAATTTTCCATTTTATTTTAAACATCATATTTACAAGACTAAATAATAAATAAAGAAAGAGGTGGGGTAATATTTGCAAATTACCCCCTAAGACGCGGAGATGGACGGCTAGATGATATCAACTTATCCACGTGTCGCCATCCGCACGGCTGGTATCGGTTTGGGGATGCACTGTGGAGATTAGATCGCTCGAAGATGATCGACGGTTGAAGCTTGGTGTGATCCAACGGTTGTTATACGACCGGGAGAACGACTGACAATCGGATGACTTTCGAGGGGGTTGGAAGAACAAGGTCAGATTTCACCCTTGGCAACTTTCAATCGAGCGTTGCTCGCTCGTCCGACCTCCTCGAGCACCATTTGCAAGCTCTGCACATTCCCATAGGTCCGGTGAAGGTGCCAGGCCCCTCAGATAGGTATGGGGCCATCGATGACCCCTAGATGCTTGGAGAATAAGGGGAAACCTGGCGAGCTGCAGGTCAGATCAATTTGAGCCTAAAGTTTTGTTAACCGCGTGACCTGCACATAAAGCACCCAAGGCCGAGGGCGCAATGCCTTGGCTAGTAAACAGGGGGAATGGAGCGAGGGAGGCGATGTGGCGGTCGCTCCGGCAAGCGAAGGAGTTGGAGCGCCAAGAGATCAGGTCATAGGGTGATCTAGACTAGTGAAGCGTGTGGGATGATCAAAAGACATAGAGGAACGAAGTGAGGGTGGAAGGTGTGGTGGAGAACAGTCGAGGCACGATGAAACCGTTCAACTATGAATCAAGTGATTAAGCTAAAACTATGGTTTGGGCACTACAGTAAATACGAAAAAAATGCAGGAATTGAAACCTATATAAAGAAAGTGAAATGCACAACTCTTACCTGCTGGCAAGGACATGGAGCAAAGGTGGTCGGAGTGTCGTCGTAGGGTGAACCTTTGTCCTCCTGGAGTTGGTCCAGACCGCTGGGAAGCTCCCTCCTTCTATCATGAGGGGTACTCCCTGGATAAAGAATCAAGGCTCTAATACTCGGATTAGTGACCAAAGAGGAAGAGGGAGACGGAGGTTATTTATAAGCATAACGAGCACCCTTATTGACCTTGGATTATGGAAAGATCCATCGTATGTACAAGAGAATTAGAGGCTCGGTGTGGATTAGGAAAGATCAATGATGATTTCTTGTGAAGGGATTGAAGATGATGGATGGATATATCGAGCAAGAAAAATGGTTGAAATCGCGAGACTTGACACGCGCATCAAGTCAAGCGTCCTGGAGGGGGAGTTGACTGGTGATCAACAAACGGAGGACTGTGATTGGTCTAGCTGGACCATTACAAGACAAAAAAGGTTGGGTTATTAGAGAAGAACTTATTAAATATAGTAAATGAATTTATTAATTTTTATTATAAAATAAAATGTTTATATGTAGTATTTTAATATATTTTTATTTATTTTTTGATGTTGTTTATTACAAGTTAACTATTAGGGGAGTATTTATAGGTATATTCTTCTATATTTTGACTATTTTATTTTACATTGTATGTTTTACTTTATTATTTTATTTTCTTATTTTATATATAACTTATTTTTATGTATACAAATATGTTTTTATTATATTTTTATGATGTTATTTGTATACTGAAATAAAGAGGAGTACATAGTATATATGTATAATTATAGGTATTCCATCTATGTCTTTTATATACACATTTTATTTCAATGTTTTATTAATGATTTTATTGTGATTTTATTGGTAATATTTACAAAATTATAAAAATAATAAAGGTTTGATAAATTGAATATGTTATACATGTATGCTATACAATAGGTGTCCAAACCTAACAAATATGAAATCACCGTCATTATAGCTTATGAAAAGTTATATACAATTAGAGGTGATTTTGATATCTTTTGAGTTTTATTTGGAATATATGGGTGATTTTGGCTTTTATTTTGTGTATAAAATGAATATCGTATCTTATTTTTGTTCAAACTCAATTTTGTATTTTTATTCACATTATTACCTATAACTTTCATGATAAAGTTTCTTTATTTGATGCATAAATAATAAAGAATAAAATAGGTGTCAAAATGCTTTATTTATGAAGAAATAAATGTGATTTTTATTGTATTTTTACCTTTATCGCCTCCTATTTTATTCCTTATCGACCAACTCAATTCTTGACTGGTCTCGGGGTTTAGGGTTATAAAATACATTTGATATTTTATTCTTTTTCTTTTCTTCTCTTTATTATATAATTTTGGCATTAAAGACACAATAAATGCAATTAATAATGAATACTAATATGTACAATTTAATGCTATTTACGTGCATTAGCTAGGGTTTTTAAGGCCAAAATGATAGAATAAAGGCAATAAAATGGAGATTCATCACCCCCCATGCCTTCTTATTTTGTTAGTTATCCTTGCAAGACAATACACGATGACATCATTATCAAGATGGCATTGATCGTTGCATGTGTAATTCACAAGTTCTTCTCGCCATCATGGTAGATGTATGTATATAGAAAATCATGTGTTATTCATGATTTTTGACTTAAGATAATGAGGATCATCACGATACATGTAGTGATTTTATTGAGCTAAGTTATGTCTTGATATCCTTATTGTTTTAAATGTAGTGATTTTCTATATGAGCTTGGTCTTGCCTTGCTTTCTAGTAAATAGTCATAAAATCTACTAGGAAAGAACTTATATTTAAGAGTTTAACCAGATTCCCCGCCCTACATTTATTTACATCTTCCTGCATTCCTTACTAGACATTATCCCTTCGCTTTTTCATCCTTTATATAAAAAATCCATCAATCATAAGGTAGACGTTTGTGCTAACTCTTCTTGCATGTGAATATGATAGTCATGTTACATTAAGTTCCTCCTTCCATTTGTCGTGGTTTGTGATATATTAAACTATTCTCCCTATGCCTTTGTATTTTGTAGGTTTATCATTGCAAGACAATCTGGACAAGTATCATTTTTAAGAAGACATTGATCATCACCTAAATAATTTACAAGTTCTTCTCATCATTATATTAGTTGTTCCTATGTATATCGAAAATATTGTGTGATTCACGACTTTCATAAAATTAAGTTAATGATGATCATCACGATGCATGAAGTGGTTTTATTGTGCTAAGTTATTTGTTGGCATTCTAGTTGTTTCAAATAATAATAGTAGTTTGTAGTCATTTTCTAGAAGAGGTTGTGTTTATCCTGCTTCAACACAAAATGTGGTGTAATTCAACTTTTTTTGTCAATAATAATTATCATTTTAATAAGACTTGTATTATTATTATTTTATATATTCCTTTCATTGTGGAAAAAACCTAATTTTAAATAGTAAAAAAGCATAATTATCCGTAAAATTAGGTATTCTTATACGTTCTATATAATTTGTTGGATACCCTCCTTAATTATAAAGTTTTTTTAACTCGTCTTAGTAATGTAGTGAAAAAATAGAATTATAAAATACAGCTTTTAAATTTATAATATTCTTCATAAAAATAATTTATATAAGAGTTAACATTACAAATTTGAAATAAAATAAATCGAATTTGAATATTGAAACTCAAAATGAATAGAATCTGAATTCAAGTTAGTGCATACATTTAAAATTCAACGAGTTCATATTCAAATATTTTAAAATAAATTGAATCTGAATTCAAGTTAGTGCATACATTTAAAATTCAACTAGTTCATATTCAAATATTTTAAAATGAATTGAATCTGAATCCTGATGGATTCGAAGGTATTAGATTCGATTGGCATTCCTATTTACAATATGGTATTTTACACTTATATCCCTTCAAGTTTTAACAGTCACAGTTAAACCTCTACTTTTTTGCAATATCACTTATGCTCCTACCTTCTAGTATGTTAATACCCACGCCCCATTCGTTTCTTCACCAATGAGGTGAATCACCATTGTTTAGTCAGAATAAGTGTCGTTTAAGTCATGATGAATTGTAATTACACCCTTATATTCTTTGACAACACGCCTCTTGATGGATCTCACTTCGAACTCTGGCTATAATAGTAATGTGATAAAATTGGTAGCATGATCAAACTTGAGGCTTGAAGTTAAGGGATTCTGCGAGAGTGTTTCTGGGAGAGGTGATAGTGTCCGTTCCATTAGCTCCATGAGAGGGTTGCATGGTGGAGAGAAAGGAAGAGGACTCATATGGAGGAGGATGAAGTAGAGGAGTTCATCTCAAACGCAAGATTTGAGGAGGAATGGGAGGATGTGTTGAGTGGGGGTGTGAAGGTAATCTAAAGAAGAGGTGGAGAGAGGGAGGTGGTGTGTCCATGGCAGAGGTGGTAGGTGTAGCATCCCTTTACTGGAGGAGGTGGCAGAGGTGGTCTAGAAAAAAGGATGAGATGGAGAGGAGTTGAGAGGGGGGAGGAGGTTAGGGTGGCATCCTATGGTTTAAGGAGGGGGAGGGGGAGATTTGGAGCACATGAGCAAAGATGATGGGGAATGGGTAGAGGAGGTTAGGAGGTGGATCATGGTTGGAGTAGGATTGGGAAGAGAGATGTGGATTCATTGCTAAGGGGGCCTTCATCATCGATCATGGCGTGAAGGGTAGGATTTCGTCGCCAAGGATCATTGTTGGTGATCATCCGAGGGAGGGAGACGAGTTGGAGGAGGAGGAGGAAGAGAGAGAGCTATAAAGGAAGAAGATGACGGTGCCAAAGAAGGAAGAGAATACATAATTACATGTATACTCTTCTCTTTGCTTTCCAATTATGCTTGTACTCATAATTCAACATCATTATGGATGGAGATGGACAGTAACTAATTTGAGTGGCATATATGTCAATTACCTAAGAAGGTACATCTCTTAGCTCTTCTTCCCACTTCCCATGGGAACACGAACGAGGAACCATACATCCATTTGTAACAGTTTGCTCGTATCTGCGAAACAACACATTGCCCTAACATACTGTTAGGTGTAGTTAAAATGATAGCGTTTCCATTCAGCTTCCAGGGCAAGGTGCTATATTGGATCAGTCATCTCGAGATACTCATCATGTCATGGGATAAGCTCAAGTCAACTTTGTTGTACAAATTCCACCTTCTCGGTTGGCTCAATCAGATGAAATCTCGTATTGCCACCTTCTCCCAAGCCACCCACGAGTCTATTCATGAGGTTTAGGAGTGGTTTAGAGATCTGTAGAAGAAATGTCCCCATCATGATATTCCTCAAACCGGCGTAGTCCAACACTTCTTTGGGAGACTGACTCTTTGAGAGCCAAAGGTTTATGGATGTCGCTTGTGGCGGGTCACGTTTCAATAAAGACGAGGATGTCATTTGGCAGATTTTTGAGGAAATGGCCGAAGGAGAGGCCACTCTGTCATCGTCCCGAACGTATAAGAGACAGTCGTAGATTCAACAGAAGCCAGTTCACATGACGACATCACATCATCCAAACAAGGATGAGATATCTAACTTGAGCATAATTGAAAGCCACCTATCCAAATTGGGCATAACCGATAAACAATCACATGACCTTGATAAACTATCTATGTTCGAACATAGGATGCAGAATTTAGACAAATTGGATCAGATCACCAAGTAGTTGGAGCTGCCGATGAGTACTATCATCTCATGCCAGTTGGTTTCTGCATCAGTGTTGACTCTTGCCGAGACGAATGAGCCTTCATTGCCTCAAACCCCTCAGCATAGTCCGGTGCAACCGATGGTCTAGCGTGTGTATTACGTGCAAGCCCCCGAGCCCACATTGCTTCAGCGACCACAACAACATTTGGTCATCTACCAGCCTGAGCTCCAGATCCTTCCCAATTCATGTTCTTCACCTCCGCCTCTCATTCATGATGTGAATGGTGTATAGTCGAACGATGCGCAGTTGGCCCATACAGGCGAACATCAATAGGGCCAGTCTTTAGAAAGTCGTCCATTACCTCAACATCAAAGGAGGGGGGATTTGTCCAGAACCACCAACCTCACCATCAGCAGTCTCCATCGTATCAGAACAATTGAAGACAAAGTTGATACCAACAGTCATAGTAGTGTCAGAACCAACCATACCAACAGTACTCAGTTGTTCCATATCAACATCAACCTCCTCACCACCATCAGTACCACCCTTCTCTTCGATACGACAATCAACATTCCTATTACAAGCCACCACACCATTCCCAACCTCAACGTGGAGATACTAAGATGAACCATCCGAAGCTGCTCCTATAACCATGATTTTGATTACTTGGCTCAGTTGGTGAAGAGCCTTGTAGAAATGAGTCAGAAGCTAGATGACCTCATTGCTCCAAAACTCTGATTCCGACATAGGTGGAGGTAAACCCCAATAATTTCAGAAAGTGAGAGTAGGTAGTCTGTGATGTTCCGTCCGGTCTAACAGAGTCAGATATGCATGATTTGTTTTTTATCTAATGTTGTCACTCTCATGAGCGGTAGGACCTTGCAGCCTTCAGCTCCAATGAAGGGGAAAAAATAAAGTTTCACCTAGCGAATCATCCTCTTTTGCATCAGTAGATATAGCAGTCGGGTCGGGTGAGGAAGAAGGAGGAGGAGAAGCACTCAAGACGAAAGGCCAAAAAAATCAGAAAAATCAAAAATAGCAAAACGACAACAACAACAACCGAAGCGACACTGCACTAGTAGGGGAGACGACCCTACCTGCAGTCGATTCAAAGCCAGCCGATGGAGCCCCACCTATATTTTTGGGATGCCCTCCTCTTTTGGATGATCATGTTGCTTTTGGTCATCCCTTTGTATAGACAGATGTAGACATCGATTTTGATGTAAATAAGAACACTACTTTTAGTTTTGTAAATATTCCTTTTCCTGAAGCAATGTAAAAATTCAAAAAAATAGGAAATTGAAAACTGCCTTGTCCGACCCTGGTGTGGTCGAAATTATTTAGAATTTTGTTCTATAGATGTCCATGCTTAAGGCCATTAAGTGCATTCCAGATATCAAGAAAGGATTGCAGGAAGCATGTACCTCAAATAGAAAGTCATGTCGAGTCCGAGAAATAAATGTGAAGCACATTTTTACTACGGCTACTGTGAATGCAATCAACAATATCCCAAGCAAAAACAAAGATGTGGGATCCCCTCTTATCATATGTCATATGTCCAACCAAGAGTTCGATCAAACACTCCTTGATGACATATCGTCAATCAATATGATGCCTACTTAACTACTAAAAGAATTTGGGTTGGGACCGCTCAAGTCTACCAGAATGATTCTGCAGTTTCCAGATACATCCATCAAGCAGCCTCAGGGTTCTGAAGGATATCCCCATCATCATTCAAGGGATGATATTCCCTGTGGACTTCATAGTGTTGGACATGGACACATCAACTCCTCTGCTTCATACTTCGATCATCCTTGGAAGACCGTTCCTTCGAACGACCAAAACAGTGGTGGACTACGACATCGGACAGATCACCTTTCATTCTAGCAGCAATAAGGTGCCAATCGAGACAATGCAAGTGTCCAAACCAATAGATTCACGTCAGATAAGAGCGAGTCTACACAACAAAGAACATAGGAGTGTGACTTTCCGACTGAGATCAGAGATACCAACATTTTCATGGATGATATCGAGACCACGAATTCCTCTCCATCGATGAAGGGGTGGATAAAATAGTCGAATTCCCCCTATATCTTTGAGGATGAGATTTTTGCTGAGTGCTTAAGAATTCATTGTTGGCCACATGTCCTTGGAAGAGCATGAGGAAATTATTGAAAATTTTTGTAAACAAGATTCAATCATTGAAGATTTGTGAGCAACACTGAATGCAGAGCCTAAAATGTCTATGGTGGACAAATCACATATGATGGATACGATACCACAACCATGCACGGTGGTTGAAGTTGCCATTAAAATTACTCAGACCCACCTGAACTTAAACCACTTCCACCTGCGGGTGTAGATAACATGTTTTCGGTCATTATTAATTCACAATTAACTATGGAACAAGAATCTCATCTGCTCGAGGTTCTAGAAAAAAACACATTACCATAGACTCGAACATTTCAAATACCCCTGGGATCAATCCATCATTGTGTTCCCATCACATCTACCTTGAAGAAGACAACAAGCCATCCTTAGAAATTCAACACAGATTGAATTCTAATCTCCGGGAGGTTGTGATGAATGAAATAACTAAACGGTGCGATGCAGGATTCATATATCCCATCTCTGACTCAAAATGGGTGAGTCCCAGGCTCGTAGTGCCCAAGAAATTAGGAATGACCATCATGAATAATGATGAAGGAGAGGAGATCCCAACCAGAGTTCCAACTTCTTGGCACTTCTGTGTTGATTACAGACGCTTGAACATAGCAATAAAGAAGGATAATTTTTAGCTCCCCTTCATCGACCAGATAGTCAAAAGAATGGTGGTAAAGGAGTACTTATGTTTCTTCGATGGATACTATAATTACAATCAAGTTTCAATTGCTCCTGAAGACTAAGCGAAGAGTACCTTCACCTGTCCATTTGGGACATATGCCTTCCGCAGAACGTCATTCGATTTGTGCAAACTCTAGTGACATTTCAACAATGCATGTTGGCAGTATTTGCATATATGCTTGGCAATTTACTCGAGGGTTTTATGGATAACTTCTCGATTTACGGAGATAGTTTTGATTAGTGCCTTATGTTGGGAGAAAAGAAATTCATACATTCTAAATGAGACCCTAGGGCTCTCTTATATATGAGAAAAGACATGGATTAATTACACAAGAGGTACATCAAGAAAATATAAAACACAAATGACACCGTGAGATACAATTATCTCAACACTCCCCCTCAAGCTGGAGCGCATATATATATATATATATATATATATATATATCATGCTAAGCTTGGAGCAACACCTCTGAAAGGGACCTCTAGCTAGGGCCTTGGTGAAGATATTTGTCGTCTGATCTTCAGTGGAAACATGGGTGGTGGATATTATGGATCATGTCTCTAGTGTAATGACAATCCACCTCTATATACTTTGTCCGTCCCTGAAAAGCAGGATTATTGGCAATAAATAGAGTTGCTTGGTTATCACATAAAAGTTGCATAGGAAGAGGAACCTCAATAGTAAGGTCAATCAACACAGATCTAACCCACATCATTTCTACACTTCCTTGTGTCATGACCATGTATTCAGATTCTGCACTTGGTCTAGTCACCACTATTTGTTTCTTGCTTTTTCCATAAAACAAGTGAGATGCCGACAAAAATAGCAAAGCCAGAAGTAGACTTCCAGTCTATGGGACAACATGCATAGTATGCATCTGCACAGATTGTCACCTCAAGAGATGTATCCCTACTAAATATGAGACCTAAATCAGGTGAGGTATTCAAATATCTCAAGATCATATGGACAACATCCATATGCACCTTCCTAGGCAGCTCCATGAACTGACTAACTTTGCTCACTGCAAAAGCTATATTTGACCTGGTGATGGTGCGTATAAGAGCTTCCCAACAAGCTCTCTATATATCCTCCTGTCTACCTCCTCGGTGTCATCATCATATAATCTCATACTTGGATCCATAGGTGTAGTAGCAGGTTTCCACCCTATCATACTTGTCTCAGAAAGAAGATCCATCACAAACTTTCTCTGAGTCATCACAAGACTGTTGCTGGTTACTGGAGAAGTCCAATCCAAGGAAGTATCTAAGATTGCCAAGGTCCTCAGTTACAAACTATTGACTTAGGAACTCCTTGGCAGCCAAAATACCCTGCTCATCATCCCTTGTAACAACTATATCATCCACATAAATAAGAATATTAACAATTGCTCTATCTCCTCTAAACAAAAAGTGAGTGATTCGCAGTAGACCGCAAAAAACCTGTTGCTCTATTAACTCTGATAGCTTTTAGTACCAAGCTCTCGGACTCTGCTTCAGGCCATAAATTGCCTTACGGAGCCTGCGCACCTTCTATGACTCCCCTTCAGTAGCAAACCCTGGTTGTTGCTGCATATATACTTCCTCTTGTAGGTCCCCGTATAGAATTGTATTCTTCACATCAAGCAGGTAAATAGGCCAGTCCCATGAAACAACAAAGGATAGAAGAACGCGTAATATCGAGTGTCTGTCCACTAGAGAGAAGGTATTCTGATAGTCCACCTCGTAGATTTGGGTGAACCCACGTGCCACAAGTCTGGCCTTATAACGGTCCATATTACCATCAGCCCTATGCTTTACCGTAAATATCCACTTGCATCTCACAACAGAAGAACTTAGCGAAGCTGATACAATGCTCCATGTACCAAGCGACCTCAGAGCGGTCATCTCCTCTTCCATTGCAAGTCGTCACCTACTGTCCTATAACGCCTCATGATATGTACGCGGGATAGTAACGACAGAGAGTCCCACCACAAACTTCTTGTATTTCTCTGAAAGATGATCCAAGGAGACATGCGCGGTAAGAGGATACGTGGCACATTATCGATGAGGCTTCCTTAGGGAAATAGATATCTCTGGGTCATCAGCGTCGCTGTCCTTAGGAATCATATTTCGATCATCCTTGGAAGACCGTTCCTTCAAACAACCAAAACAGTGGTGGACTACGGCATCGGACAGATCACCTTTCATTCTAGCAGCTATAAGGTGCCAATCGAGACAATCCAAGTGTCCAAACCAATAGATTCACGTCAGACGAGAGCGAGACTACACATCAAAGAACATAGGAGTGTGACTTTCCGACTGAGATCAGAGATACCAACATTTTCATGGTTGATATCGAGACCACGAATTTCTCTCCATCGAGGAAGAAGTGGATAACACAGTCGAATTCCCCCTCTGTCTTTGAGGATGATATTTTTGCTGAGTCCTTAAAGAATTCATTGTTGGCCACATGTCCTTGGCAGAGCATGAGGAAATTATTGAAAATTTTTGTAAACAAGATTATATCATTGAAGATTTGTGAGCAACACTGAATGCAGAGCCTAAATTGTCTATGGTGGACAAATCACATTTGATGGATACGATACCACAACCATGTACGGTGGTTGAAGTTGCCATTAAAATTACTCAGAACCACCTGAACTCAAACTACTTCCACTTTGCGGGTGTAGCGAACATGTTTTCGGTCATTATTAATTCACAATTGACTATGGAACAAAAATCTCATATGCTTGAGGTTCTAGAAAAAACCACAAGACCATAGGCTGGAACATTTCAAATATCCATGGGATCAATCCATCATTGTGTTCCCATCACATCTACCTTGAAGAAGATAGCAAGCCATCCTTAGAATTTCATTGCAGATTGAATTCTAATCTCCGGGAGGTTGTGATGAATGAAATAACTAAAACGGTGCAATGCAGGATTCATATATCCCATCTCCGACTCAAAATGGGTGTCCCAGGATATTAGTGCCCAAGAAATCAGGAATCACCATCGTGGATAATGATAAAGGAGAGGAGATCCCAACCAGAGTTCCAACATCTTGGCACTTCTGTGTTGATTACAGACGCTTGAACCCAGCAATCAAGAAGGATAATTTTTAGCTCCCCTTCATCAACCAGATAGTCAAAAGAATGGTTGTAAAGGAGTACTTATGTTTCTTTGATGGTACTCTAATTACAATCAAGCTTCAGTGGATCCTGAAGACTAAGTGAAGAGTATGTTCACCTGTCCATTTGGGACATATTCCTTCCGCAGAACGTCATTCTATTTGTGCAACACTCTAGTGACATTTCAACGATGCATGTTGGCAGTATTTGCATATATGCTCGGTAATTTACTCGATGGTTTTATGGATAACTTCTTGATTTACGGAGATAATTTTGATCAGTGCCTTATGTTGGGAGAAAACTAATTCATACATTCTAAATGAGACCCAAGGGCTCTCTTATATAAGAGAAAAGACATGGGTTAATTACACAAGAGGTATATCAAGAAAATATAAAACACAAATGACACTGTGAGATACAATTATCTCAACACTCCCCCTCAAGCAGGAGCATATATATATATATATATCATGCTAAGCTTGGAGAAACACCTCTGAAAGGGACCTCTAGCTAGGGCCTTGGTGAAGATATCTGTCGTCCGATCTCCAGTAGAAACATGGGAGGTGGATATGAGTCCTTTATGGATCACGTCTCTAGTGTAATGACAATCTACCTCTATATTCTTTGTCCGTTCATGAAAAGCAGGATTATTGGCAATAAATAGAGTTGCTTGGTAATCACATAAAAGTTGTATAGGAAGAGGAACCTCAATAGTAAGGTCAATCAACACAGATCTAACCACATCATTTCTACACTTCCTTGTGTTGTGGCCATGTATTCAGATCCTGCACTTGGTCTAGCCACCACTGTATGTTTCTTGTTTTTTCATAAAACAAGTGAGCTGCCGACAAAAATAGCAAAGCCAGAAGTAGACTTCCTGTCTATGGGACAACATGCATAGTATGCATCTGCACAGATTGTCACCTCAAGAGATGTATCCCTACTAAATATAAGACCTGAACCAGGTGAGGTATTCAAATATCTCAAGATCATATGGACAACATCCATATGCACCTTCCTAGGCTGCTCCATGAAATGACCAACTTTGCTCACTGCAAAAGCTATATCTGACATGGTGATGGTGGCATATAATAGATTCCCAACAAGCTCTCTATATATCCTCCTGTCTACCTCCTCGGTGTCATCATCATATAATCTCATACTTGGATCCATAGGTATAGTAGCAGGTTTCCACCCTATCATACTTGTCTCAGAAAGAAGATCCATCACAAACTTTCTCTAAGTCATCACAAGACCGTTGCTGGTAACTGGAGAACTCCAATCCAAGGAAGTATCTAAGATTGCCAAGGTCCGCAGTTACAAACTATTTACTTAGGAACTCCTTGGCAGCCAAAATACCATGCTCATCATCCCTTGTAACAACTATATCATCCACATAACACAAGAATATTAACAATTGCTCTATGTCCTCTAAACAAAAGTGAGTGATTCACAGTAGACCGCAAAAAACCTGTTGCTCTATTAACTCCGATAGCTTTTTGTACCAAGCTCTCGGACTCTGCTTTAGGCCATAAATTGCCTTATGGAGCCTGCGCACCTTCTAGGACTCCCCTTCAGTAGCAAACCCTAGTTGTTGCTGCATATATACTTCCTCTTGTAGGCCCCCGTATAGAATTGTATTCTTCACATCAAGCTGGTAAAAAGGCCAGTCCCATGAAACAACAATGGATAGAAGAATGCGTAATGTCGAGTGTCTGTCCACGAGAGAGAAGGTATTCTGATAGTCCACCTCGTAGATTTGGGTGAACCCACGTGCCACAAGTCTGGCCTTATAACGGTCCATATTGCCATCAGCCCTATGCTTTACCGTAAATATCCACTTGCATCTCACAACAGAAGAACTTAGCGAAGCTGATACAATGCTCCATGTACCAAGCGACCTCAGAGCAGTCATCTCCTCTTCCATTGCAAGTCGTCACCTACTGTCCTATAACGCCTCCTGATATGTACGCGGGATAGTAACATCAGAGAGTCCCACCACAAACTTCTTGTATTCCTCTGAAAGATGATCCAAGGAGACATGTGCAGTAAGAGGATACGTGGCATATTATCGACGAGGCTTCCTTAGGGAAATAGATATCTCTGGGTCATCAGCGTCGCTGTCCTTAAGAATCATATTTCGATCATCCTTGGAAGACCGTTCCTTCAAACAACCAAAACAGTGGTGGACTACGGCATCAGACAGATCACCTTTCATTCTAGCAGCAATAAGGTGCCAATCGAGATAATCCAAGTGTCCAAACCAATAGATTCACGTCAGACGAGAGCGAGACTACACATCAAAGAACATAGGAGTGTGACTTTCCGACTGAGATCAGAGATACCAACATTTTCATGGTTGATATCGAGACCACGAATTTCTCTCCATCGAGGAAGAAGTGGATAACACAGTCGAAATCCCCCTCTGTCTTTGAGGATGATATTTTTGCTGAGTCCTTAAAGAATTCATTGTTGGCCACATGTCCTTGGCAGAGCATGAGGAAATTATTGAAAATTTTTGTAAACAAGATTCTATCATTGAAGATTTGTGAGCAACACTGAATGCAGAGCCTAAATTGTCTATGGTGGACAAATCACATTTGATGGATACGATACCACAACCATGTACGGTGGTTGAAGTTGCCATTAAAATTACTCAGACCCACCTGAACTCAAACTACTTCCACTTTGCGGGTGTAGTGAACATGTTTTCGGTCATTATTAATTCACAATTGACTATGGAACAAGAATCTCATCTGCTCGAGGTTCTAGAAAAAACCACAAGACCATAGGCTGGAACATTTCAAATATCCATGGGATCAATCCATCATTGTGTTCCCATCACATCTACCTTGAAGAAGATAGAAAGCCATCCTCAGAATTTCAACGCAGATTGAATTCTAATCTCCGGGAGGTTGTGATGAATGAAATAACTAAAACGGTGCAATGCAGGATTCATATATCCCATCTCCGACTCAAAATGGGTGTCCCAGGATCTTAGTGCCCAAGAAATCAGGAATCACCATCGTGAATAATGATAAAGGAGAGGAGATCCCAACCAGAGTTCCAACATCTTGGCACTTCTGTGTTGATTACAGACGCTTGAACCCATCAATCAAGAAGGATAATTTTTAGCTCCCCTTCATAAACCAGATAGTCAAAAGAATGGTGGTAAAGGAGTACTTATGTTTCTTCGATGGATACTATAATTACAATCAAGTTTCAATTGCTCCTGAAGACTAAGCGAAGAGTACCTTCACCTGTCCATTTGGGACATATGCCTTCCGCAGAACGTCATTCGATTTGTGCAAACTCTAGTGACATTTCAACGATGCATGTTGGCAGTATTTGCAGATATGCTTGGCAATTTACTCGAGGGTTTTATGGATAACTTCTCGATTTACGGAGATAGTTTTGATTAGTGCCTTATGTTGGGAGAAAAGAAATTCATACATTCTAAATGAGATCCAAGGGCTCTCTTATATAGGAGAAAAGACATGGGTTAATTACACAAGAGGTACATCAAGAAAATATAAAACACAAATGACACCGTGAGATACAATTATCTCAACACTCCCCCTCAAGCTGGAGCATATATATATCTATCATGCTAAGCTCAGAGCAACACCTCTGAAAGGGATCTCTAGCTAGGGCCTTGGTGAAGATATCTGTCGTCCGATCTCCAGTGGAAATATGGGAGGTGGATATGAGTCCTTTATGGATCACGTCTCTAGTGTAATAACAATCTACCTCTACATGCTTTGTCCGTTCATGAAAAGCAGGATTATTGGCAATAAATAGAGTTGCTTGGTTATCACATAAAAGTTGCATAGGAAGAGGAACCTCAATAGTAAGGTCAATCAACACAGATCTAACCACATCATTTCTACACTTCCTTGTGTCGTGGCCATGTATTCAGATTCTGCACTTGGTCTAGCCACCACTGTCTGTTTCTTGCTTTTTCATAAAACAAGTGAGCTGCCGACAAAAATAGCAAAGCCAGAAGTAGACTTCCTGTCTCTGGGACAACATGCATAGTCTGCATCTGCACAAATTGTCATCTCAAGAGATGTATCCCTACTAAATATAAGACCTGAATCAGGTGAGGCATTCAAATATCTCAAGATCATATGGACAACATCCATACGCACTTTCCTAGGCTACTCCATGAACTGACTAACTTTGCTCACTGCAAAAGCTATATCCGGCCTGGTGATGGTGGCGTATAAGAGCTTCCCAACAAGCTCTCTATATATCCTCCTGTCTACCTCCTCGGTGTCATCATCATATAATCTCATACTTGGATCCATAGGTGTAGTAGCAGGTTTCCACCCTATCATACTTGTCTTAGAAAGAAGATCCATCGCAAGCTTTCTCTGAGTCATCACAAGACCATTGATGGTTCCTGGAGAATCCAATCCAAGGAAGTATCTAAGATTGCCAAGGTCCTCAGTTACAAACTATTGACTTAGGAACTCCTTGGCAGCCAGAATACCCTGCTCATCATCCCTTGTAACAACTATATCATCCACATAAATAAGAATATTAACAGTACCTCTATGTCCTCTAAACAAAAAGTGAGTGATTCGCAGTAGACCGCAAAAAACATGTTGCTCTATTAACTCCGATAGCTTTTGGTACCAAGCTCTCGAACTCTGCTTCAGGCCATAAATTGCCTTATGGAGCCCGCACACCTTTTAGGACTCCCCCTCAGTAGCAAAACCTGGTGGCTGTTGCATATATACTTCCTCTTGTAGGCCCCCGTATAGAAATGCATTCTTCACATCAAGCTGGTAAAGAGGCCAGTCCCATGAAACAATAACGGATAGAAGAATGCGCAATGTCGAGTGTTTGACCACTAGAGAGAAGGTATTCTGATAGTCCACCTCGTAGCTTTGGGTGAACCCACGGGCCACAAGTCTGACCTTATAACGGTCCATACTGCCATCAGCCCTATGCTTTACCGTAAATATCCACTTGTAGCTCACAACAGAAGAACTTGACGGAGCTGATACAATGCTCCAGGTACCATGCGACCTCAGAGCTGTCATCTCCTCTTCCATTGTAAGTCGTCACCTACTGTCTTATAGCGCCTCCTGATATGTACGTGGGATAGTAACATTAGAGAGTCCCACCACAAACTTCATGTACTCCTATGAAAGATGATCCAAGGAGACATGCGCAGTAAGAGGATATGTGGCACATTATCGACGAGGCTTCCTTAGGGAAATAGATATCTCTTGGTCATTAGTGTCGCTGTCCTTTGGAATCACTTCTTCATGTGTGTCATTCAAATCTCCACTGACATCAGTAGAAATAATGTTTTCATGACATACATGAGGCGTGGTGGATGATATGGATGGCGCAAGAGCAGAGGGCGAGTAGAAGACCTACGAGTGTAAACATGGGGTAAAAACTTGGATTGGGTAGACAAAGGTGGAGGTGGTGCATGGGGGGCATATGATGGAGAAGACGAAGGTAGAGGAACCACAACATCCTCTCCAGAACTATCTTTAGACAACCTGTCACCTATAGGAGAAAAATACATAACAGACTCAAAAAATATGGCGTCTACGCTCACATATTGTTTTCGTCCTACATGATCAAAACATCTATACCTTGTTTGGGTACGAGAATAAATGACAAACACACATTTGACAGCTCTAGGTGAGAGCTTGTCACGACTAGGAGTGAAGTTGTGGACAAAGGCCACAGATCCAAAGACTCCGGGAGTGAGAGAGAATAGTTCCTTCTCAGGAAACACAATCAAGAAGGGAACTTTCTCTCCAAGAATAGTGGATGACATGCGGTTCACCAAGTAGCAGGCGACGAGAACCGCATCCCCCCAGGAAGAATGAAAGTATGACTCTGAATCAATAAGGTCTTTGTGACGTCAAGAAGGTAACGATGTTTATGTTCTGCCACACCATTTTGCCGTAAAGTATAATTGCAAGAAGTCTGATGAAATATACCAAGAGACTTGAGAAATTTCGATAAATGTAATGTGAAAAATTCCAAAGCATTATCCGTAAGAATGAATTTCACATTAGCAGAGAAGATGTTGACTTCAATAAAAAAAGATTTAATGATAACACCTGCTTCAAACTTATGTTTTAACAAGAATACCCAAGATAGTCTAGAATAATCATCCACAACAACCATATAGAAACGATGCCTCTGATGATCAGGAACATGACTAGGACCCCAAATGTCAAAATGAAAAAACTCAAAAGGCCGACTACTGTGACGACTCGAACGACTCAGAAATGAGGAGCAATGATGCTTCCCAAGCTGAGAGGCTTCACAGTCCAATGTAGTACAAGTAGATATCTACGGGAGCACATGAATCATCCTTCAAAGAGGAAGGTGACCAAACCGAAGATGCCACATGAAAGGAGAAATAGATCCTGATGGAATAGAAGCCACCCCAACGCATGGTGGTATGGCAAGATTATACAATCCACTCTGCTCGCGACCATGACCAATCACCCTACAAGTTAGTACGTCCCTAAATGAAAGAGAAGAGGGATCAAAGATGACATAGTAATTTGTAATTTGACTAATAGAAAAAAGATTCATATGAAAATCAGGATCATATAAGACGTTCTGACGATGCATAGAAGGGGCTAGAACAATCTCCCCCTGACCAATAACGGGTAGTCGAACCCCATTAGCAATGACCATGGATCTCCCAAGTGGGATAGACCTATAAGAGCTAAGCTGCATCCGATCTCCACACATATGATGTAATGCTCCAGAATCCATAATCTAATCCGTCACATCCAAACTAATACAATTGGTGAATGCAAAAGGAAGACCTGATGAACTAGATGACTCTCTAGCAGTAGCTGCCGCATCTGAGGGACCTGCAGTTGGAGTCGTAGGGGTGCTCATCATCTCTCGAAGTCTCGACACAATATCATCCAAACATGTATCTGGAGTAGAGGCAGACAAAAACTCAGCGGGCTCAACAACAAGCGCAAACACCGTATATCCATGCTTATGAAAAGCATTTCTCCTTCGAATGACCAGGACAATGGCAATGTGAACATGGGCCATGCTGACGACCTCCTCCTCGTCCACGAGGTCCGTGGCCACGAAACTGAGAAGACCCTCCTCTGCCATGAGTAGCTGTCATAGTAGAGGGAGTCATCTGAGTCGTAGTAGTGGATGTGGTAGTAATCCTGCTCAATTGTTTGTAGACCTCTTCCATCGATGGTATCGTTTCTCTAGTCAGAAGTTGAGTACGGGCTGCAACGGGCTTGAAGTTGTGTAGTCGCTCAAACATGCCTCTCAGATGAGAGAAGTGTGTGTGGAGCGGTTGGCCATTCTGTTTGGTCGAAAAAATGTCGAACTGCAATTGAAGGATCTTGCTTTCATTCTTTGCCTTCCCGTATGTGTCTGCTAAAATGTCCCACATAACCTTTGTTGTGGACTGATTAACAATATCGTTAGCAATCTCCATGGTAAGTGTCCCAGAGAGCCAGATGCGAGCATATGCATCATCTTGCTTCCAAGATGCATTAATCCCAGTCTTATCTGTCGGTTTTGACTCTGTTGGAATGTGCTCCTTGTTATGGCACTGCATAAGAGTACGAAACTGCATGGACCACAACTCGTAGTTGGTCTCATCCATCTTCACGATAGGAGACGGGCCTTTGAAGGACTCATAAGAAGAAAAAATGCCACTCTTGGTTTCTGACATTATAGAAATAGGTAGAACCATGGACAAACTGAGGAGTAGACTAATCAGAGAATGTCTACACAATCATAAGGAGGAGTGCTTATATCTGTAGACTCATACAACCATCATCATATCTTCCTTGTGGGGTTTAGAGTCGTAAGATGTGGTTTAAATGACAAAATCACGTTTTCTGAATCAAATCAGATTGTTGGACATAGCGAAACAGGTCGTATAGTAGCAGGTAAGCCACGGAAAGCATGCAGCGTGCAACGACAGGGGCTGGGATGGAGGTGAACAACGACATCGGCTGGAGGTGCCTAGCGACGGTGCAGCGAGGACTGGAAAGCCCTGACTGTGCGACGTAGTAGGGCTGGAAGCCCTGGCGGGGCGGTGTGGAGGGACTAGAGGAGCCCTGGTGGTGCAGGATGGTGGGCGAGGGACCGACAATGGTGGCGGCGGGCTAGGATGGGACATGTAGGGTTAGGGTTAGGGTGGGATACGGGAACCCTAGTCTAGGACCGTTGCTATGATACCATGTTGGGAGAAAAGACATTCATATATCCTAAATGAGACCCAAGGGCTCTCTTATATATGAGAAAAGCCATGGGTTAATTACATAAGAGGTACACCAAGAAAAACATAAAACACAAATGACACCGTGAGATACAATTATCTCAACAGCTTACATATTTAAACCAAGTGTTGAAAACATACAGTAAGGTGAACTTAATGCTATCATGGGAAACGTGTCACTTCATGGTGATTGAAGGGAATGTGTTAAGCCATGTTATCTCAAAACATGGCATGGAGGTTGATCCTGCGAAGGTGGACGCCATTTCTAAACTCGAGCTATCTACAGATCTGAAGCAAGTATGGTCATTTCTTAGGCATGTGGGATTTTATTGAAGATTTGTAAAAGACTTCAACAAAATTACCTGACCATTGATTGAGCTTCTGAAGGAGGAGATTTCCTTGTAGATGTCAGAGTCCTCTAAGCCTTCAACTAGTTGAAAGATTTAATCACTCAAGCCCATATCCTTAAATCGTCGGATTGATCTCTACCATTTAAGATAATGACAAATGCTTTTAATTACACCATTGGAGCAGTTTTGGGACAATGGAGAGATAATTTACCATTTTCTATTCACTATGTTAGCAGGACAATAGATGAATCTCAAAAGAACTAGACTGTCACTGAAAAAGAGCTGCTAACAGTTGTATTCGACTTGGAAAAGTTTAGATTTCGCTTGCTTGGATCCAAAGTCATATTATACACTAACCATTCTATAATCAAATATTTGCAAAGCAAGAAGGATGTCGAACTGAAACTCATCGGATGGATCCTTCTTCTCCAGGAGTTTGACCTCGAAATCAGAGACAAACCTGGAATTAAAAATGTGGTGTCAGATCATCTTTCAATATTACCAGAGCTAGACACTCCTGAGTAGAGCTTGGTTCTAATTACATAAACTTTTCCAAGTGAAGCCATTCTGTCAGTTACCTCGCTCCCTTGATTCATCGATACTGTGAACGATCTTATTTTCAATAGAACTCTACAAAATTGACCAAAGCTGAAAGTTGACAATTTTTCGTCAGATATTCATTTCTACAAGTGGGAGGATCTGTACTTGTTTTGAGAGGGGGAATATTGCATTTGGAGAAGGTACACTCCTTAGGAGGAAGTCCACAATGTCCTAAAGCATTACCATAACCAAGAATCAGGATGACACCACTATGGGAAAAGAACAATAATGAAAGTGAGGATGACACCATTCGAGAGGGGGCATATTACCTATGGTGGCTTACTTTTTTTAAAGACAGAAAAGATTTTGTCAAACGCTGCACTAACTGTTAGAAAAATAGGAGGAACCATTGGAATGAGAGATACAATGCCCCTAAAGTACATTCACATTTCATACATATTTGATGTGTGGGGCATTGACTTCATGGAAAAATTTCCCAACAGTTGGGGATTTGAGTATATTCTGCTTGTTGTCGACTACGTAAGTCATTGGGTGGAGGTTGTTCCAACTCGAGCCATCGACAGTTACACCATCTACCGATTCCTGAAAGAGAATATCATTGCAAGGTTCAGGATCCCAAAAATTATGATATCAAATGGTTACAACCATTTCATTAATAGAGAAGTGAAGAAGCTGACTCAGGAATACTGGATTGAACATCGAGTCGCTTCTCCATACCACCCACAATCCAATGACTTGGTAGAAGGTTCAAATAGGGAGAGTAAAATAATTATTCAGAAGCTCGTACGCCCCAACAGGAAGAACTGGTCTCAACTACTTGACTCGATTATTTGGACATATGGGACCACATACAAGTCACCTTTGGGAATGTCTCTCTATCTCCTTGTCTACGGCAGACGATGTCGTTTGTTTGTGGAACTAATTCACAAATCTTTATGGGCAATTAATATCTATAATTTGGATTAAAAAAAGCTCGATTTGAACAAATTCTTTGAATTCCACGACTATGCATAAGACAATAGCCTCATGTACAAGAAGAAAGTCAAGAAATGGCATGACAAGTATATTCATCAAAAGACTTTCGAACCATGTCAAAAGGTTTGGTTGTTCGATGTAAAAGTGAAATTATTTCCAAGGAAGTTAAAGAGTAAATGGACCGGGCCTTTTTTAGTGAAGCATGTGCATGATAGTGGAAGCATCGTGATATACAGTTTGTCATGTGACGCACAACCATTCATCATCAATGGACAACTATCAAAGTCATATCTTGAGCATGATATATTCTTGTCCATGGCTGATTCAATACATGTGGTCTACCACGAAGAGCTCAAAGTCGCAGCATCAACACAATTAGACAAGGCATCCAAAAACATTTTTTATTAATTGATATTTTTATTATTTTCTTCTTTTCTTTATATCGAATTCTATTCTTTCGTTCTTCCGAATAGTTGCACTCATCCCATTCATCATTGCTACACTTGTGATAAGCTTCATCCTAAGCATAGGGGGGATGAGTGTATCCTGTTGTTCATTCTTTGATCCCTCACTTGTCTCCTCAACTCTTGATATTCTATCTATACTTAGGTATATTTTACCCTAAATATAGAGGGAGACATGTCGAGTCGATGATTTATTTATTCATTCCTGCCCTCGACCCTCCCTGCATTGTACACAATCTATTATACTTAGGATTAATTGATCCTAAGTATAGGGGGACAATCGACTTCCTATTCTTTATTCAGTCGTTGTAATATAGACTTTCTTATACTTAGCACGAGTTTGTCTTCCTTTTCTCTCTTACATATGAGGACATAGTTCAAGCTAAGCATGGACGGGGGTCGTATATACGTTGTATATACTTTAGCCATAACTCGTACTTTTGTATTTTTAATAATATGTCTAAATAATAAAAATTAAAACACACAAAAAATACTTTGTAATTATGACTAATAAATCGGTTAAAATGTTTTGCAAAATGTTTGAAAAATGGTTTGAAACGTCTTTGAAAAATCTTTTGAAAAATCATTTAAAAATATTTTGTGAAATGTTTTCAACTATTGTAAAACTATTTTGGTTATAAAAATTTCTTTTATTTGATTGAATAAAATGTTTTGAAAATCTATTTGCAAATGATTTTGAAAATGGTTGATAAATACTTTGAAAAATCTATGCATACTGCTTGAAAAGTCTTTACAAAATGATTTTTTAAGATTTGTAAATATTTGTAGAACTTTAATTACCAAGTTATTTTAAAATAAAGTTTTCAAAATGTTTGATAAAAAATTGTCAAATTCGTTTAAGAACCTTGTACATAGTTCCAAGAAATAAAATTTCCTTACAAACTCTGTACATAAAACCTGTAAATAACCACTAACTTAATTTATGTAAAAACCCTGTGTAAATTCTCAAACATAATTCTTGTAAATACAGAAGCATATACACATAATTATTTTACTAACTCTTTTGTTTTTCAAAAATCACTAAAAATTGCAAAATACAAACCCATAAAAACTTGCAATATTTTCAAAACTTGCATAACAATTTGCAAAACTTTTTTAAAAATTCTGTAAAAAGTTTAAAACCAAATATTTTCATCACAGAAATATTTTCCTTGCATTGTACATAACATATGCATTTTTCAGAATAATCAAGACTACTGAACAAGTCTAAAATAAAGTGTGAAGATTGGAGCTCAATATAGACCTTAATGCACTTAATTTCAGTGGAACCCATTGATGACTGGAATTGGGATACTTCGGGTTGCCTTGTCTTAATTCTTTAGTATCCATGAGACTACATTTTGAGATGATTCAATATGTCTAAATAGAATCCTTTATATCTTCCGTAAGACTCTTGCGATAGTGGTTTGATCAGAAACCTCGTACTTAACACTTAGCTCAACCCATATGGATTGTTGAAAAATCTTGGAGTCTAAGTCGGGACGATGATTGGTCGCTTCGTCAAGGGTGGCTTAGGAACCATTCTCGAGGATCGCTGTAATCGATACTCTAACCCACTACTTTTGGTAACAACTATATCTAAAGACTAGAGATGGATAGAGACAATGCTTCAAATGAGGAATGATCTGTCGACGTAACTTTTTCCAAGACCCCCAAATAAGAGGTGGAACAAAAGATGTTGTATCCGTCGGGGCACAAACAAGAATACATAAGATGTGCAAAGTCAAAGAAAATATCCAAAGAATCCTATACCAAAAATTCCGCCAAAAATTTGAAGCTTCAGAAAAGCTCGCTTCTTGGTGAAGACTCTATTACACTGACCGAGCTTCGTAAGGGAATGAAGACTACACTGATCCGTTACCACTTCTTTTCAATTTCTTCTAGCTTCTCCCCCTATCAGTTGTAAAGATTGGTAGAACCTAACTTTAGAAGAAAATATCTGTCTCCACGAGGACGGGTTAACAGAAGAGCAGATTCCTTTTTGATTCAATGGTTTGTCTAGGAAGAGCTGAACAATTCACACACATTGCTCTATCACTTCAAGGTAGCGAGAGTATGCGATTGAGAGGATGATTCTGACCTGACCGTAAATTGGATTGGTTAATAAGATTATGGAACCTAAGGGTTGGTATGTCACACTTCCTAACCTCAATACTATTCTCAACACACAAATAATACAATTCTCTGAGCTCCAGACTTTGACTTTATTAAGACAAGTCTAAAAGTCAGAAATTATTCCAAGTTATTTCTTTTTCTTTTTTTATTTTCTTTTATGCACTTATAGACATAAGTGTTTGCTAGGGACTAGCAAAGGCAAGTATGGGGGTGATGAATCCTCCCTTCATCACCTTTATTCTTTAATTTAGCCTTAAATTCCAAGCATTTTCAAAATAAACACACTGTAAATTGTACAAAATATTATATAAAATACTATATTTAATTCCTAATAAAAGAACAAAGTAAAGAAAAGAAAAATAATGAAGTGTCAAAGACATCGAGTGATGCTAGACCCTGAGACCCATTCGTCATGATGACCTGGTCGACAAAGAATAAATTAGTGGGAGATGGGACAGAGGAACTGTACAAAAATAACACAGAAAACCTAATTCATTTTGCCCTATTGTATTTTGAGACCTATTTTATTTTATTATTTTTATACCTCAAATAATAAAACCCACGACATCAATATTGTACATAAAAATACAAAGAAAAATATAAAATTAATTTCATTAAAAAATGCATAATTTGCTCGGGACATACAAAATAAAAAACTGCAAATAAATCTTTGCAGATATGTATCTTCTCCATATTGTATCAAAATTAACCAAACTGACCTTTATTGTTCATAAATTAAATAAGCTATTTAATTAAGTTAGTTTCATTCATTTTGGAACTAAGATGCAGAAGTAGGTTTCAGGCCCTCATTGTGCAATATACCCGTGCATTATACTTAATATATTTATTCTTTATAATTTTCACTTTATTTTATTTTTTAGAAAATTGCAGATAGTATACCTATATATACATATAAAGAATATGTACATAATTACTTACTTTAAAATAAAATAAATTTTTTACTTAAAATAAATTAATTACTTTAACACGTAGATAAAATATACCTATATATACATATAAAGACTATGTACATAATTTATTAAGTATACAACTAAATTCAAAAAAGTGTAATAAAAATATCTAAATATATAATTAATAAATTAAAAATATATAAAATACATGTATATAACAATAAAATATAAATTACAAAATAAAATTAAAATACACAAAATACAAGTAATTTTACCTATATATACATGTGAATATTAACATAGAATAAGAAGCCTAAAAAATAAATAAAAATAGGAATTAAATACTACATAAAATTATAAACAATTTTTATTTTAATCAAAAATCAATTAATTAATTTGATATTTCAAAATGAATTTACAATCAATTTCAGATTATCTTTTTCCTGGTTGGTCCACGTGGACTAACCATGGCTCTCTGTTTGTTGACCTCCAATCAATTGTACAGACTCCCTTGCTGCCCTTATCAGAGCTCATCAGCGTCTTGATTTCTCCATTTTCTCATGGCTTGTTCACGCTTCCTTCGTCCTCGAGTACACCACCCCTCTGACCCTCACACCTCCTGCTCCCACGCGGACCTTACCCTACTCACCAAACCCTTCGCCATTTCATGCCACCGTGCCTCGAAGTCAGCTAACATACATTCTTAAATCTTCATCCTTCTCCACCATTTTACCATTGATCCCTTCATGGCTATTCTTATCCCCTCGGGTCCTCCTACCATCTTCTCTTTGGTGACTACAAGTGGTCGATTGGTCTTACAACAAGGAGGAATGAATGGAGGAGGAGATAAACATCACCGTCGGAGCACCACCGATAGGCCTTGCTTCTTCGGCCATTAGCCAAATCGAGGCCATTTATTATATTTTATTAGGTAATCTTTAAATTCTAGTTTCATTTCCACAATTTAATTTCGCTTTTCATCAATAGGTTTAGGCTTAATCAGAAAACCTTAATTTGACCTGGAGCTTAAGCTCCAGGCCAAACTCGATCATTTCCGACTGTATTTCCATCCATCGTCCATTCCATTCAGATCCCCTATATGTTCTCCATATTTTTCCCCAAATTATCGAACCCAGATCCATCGTGGATATGGGAAATCGAGTTCCTTCCCTCAGCCTTTGCAGGAGCTGTTCACCATTCTATTATTCTGTTGCTAACATCTTCAATATTTGGTCGAGGATGACGCCCTCGAGCCACCTTTCTTTTTGGTGTAAGTCTTGTACGCTGAAGACCCATTTAGGGCGAAGACAGAAACCTAGAACACCTCCAGGTCTACTGGAGCAGGAACCGAGTCCTAGATCGAGATCAAGCTTACTTGAGTCTCATCTGAGCACGTGCAGAGCACTGCCAACAATCCATTGTCGCTACAGGAGGAAGGAGAGGCCACCTGAGTCACCAGGAATAGAAGATCAAAGCAACCCTAGGCTGGAGTTCTTTGCAGTTCTTGCAGACCACCTGCCAGCTGATAGATCAAGAACACGACCCAGATCTAATTTGGGTCGTCTGTTCTTTTCGAAGCAGTACGCATCATCGACCCTTTGATCAACCATGTGGCAAGCGAACGATGGTTGGATCACGGGTGCATATGTGGGTAAAATAGCATAAAACCCCCTCCACAATTTTGTATTTTGTGACCAGTCTTGTAAATATTTTATTGCATTCAAAAGTTTGTGGGGGAAATTATAACAAATTCCATGTAGTTTCTGGAAATTGCAAGATGATCCTTTGCCACCTCAACTCATGTAGCCCCCCACATGAGTTGGGAAATTTATACTTGTACCCCTTAAGGTCTTGTATTTACCGTTTAATATAAATAATTTGAATTCTAATACAACTTTTGGGTGATTTTCCATGTTCCCTTATCACATTTAATTTATACTACATAAATGCCCCTACTAGCTTAATTATTTTTGTGCATGTTTTTCTTTTTTCCATAAATAGTGCATATTCTCCAAAAATTGTGCAACAATAGATGTAAATGCCTGATTATATGTTCATTTACACCACATATTTTATTTAGCATTTTCATGCATTTACTATTTATTAAAAACCAAAAGATAACTTTTTATTCCCTATTTAAGTTAAAAATACAAAAAATGTGTAAAATCCTTATTAAAAATTCCAAATATACCTATTGTTTATTATCGTATTTTATCATTATGGACCAAAAAGTACAAAAATATCAAAAAAGAAAAACCTAAGAATAAAAAACCCTTGCTAACACTAAAAAAATTGCAAAATATTTTCAATAATCATAAAATTGTTTTTGTCCAATATTTTTATCTATACTATTTCCTACATATAAAAATTAGTTTTGAGAAATTTTTAACTATTTTCTTTTTTTTAAATCTCTAAAAAATTGAGCCTATTAATTAATCCCTTATGTGAATTTTTTATTTTTAAAACTACATAAAAATAGAAAAAAATCAAGAAAAAAAACCAAAAATAGAAGGACATTTGAAAATCACAAAAAAGATTTTATTTTGTAATTTTCGGACTATATATAATTATCTTTATAATTAAAATACCATATATTGTATTATATACCTTTGAATAGTTATATATAGCTTATTATTATTAATTATTATAAGTACCTAAATACATTTTTAAATCCTTTAAATAATAAGAGGACTGTTTTTATTTGTATTTTTTTTATTTTTACATATTTGTTGTATATTATATATATACCCTTTATACATATTACACATAGTGACATTTTTATAACTTTGTTATATATATTTAAAAGAAAAGAAATTAAAAACATAAATTTTTTAAAAAAGAAATACAAATTATAAAATAAAAACATTTAATAAAAAATCCATAAATATAAAATAATTAAAAGCACACAGTAACATTAAGTGAATAATGGGCATATATATATATTCATTCTTATTTATTTATCGATAATAATACCTGCTACACCAGCTTGTTCCCTTAGTTCGACTTCCTACTCGTAATAGCACTATATACATTTATTCCTAGGGATTATAATAAGTTTTGTTCCACTCTATGATTTGCATTGCTTGATTATTCTAATGGTGGGTTGATTGTTGACTTAATTGATCGGTTCTCGTGATCGGTCACTTCAATGACTGAGGTTTGCCTTGTGAGACCTCACGACCGCCTCTAGGTATTCGATTGATTAATCAGTGAGGAGGCTTGAATTTTGTGTAGATACTATTACGGGTTTGTGTATTTTATTTTGGTCCAGAAACTTTGAATATGAATGTATTTTTTGGTAAATTTGCATACTTGGCCCTATTATTCACAATATTTGCATTTATACCCATGCTAGTAGGATATTGTATATTTTTACATGCTTTGATACTTCATGAAGATCACAACTATGTCCGTATATTATAGATTTAGTTTTATGTTTGTATTTTAATTAAAAATTTAACAGTTTACATCTAAAAATTATAGGAAAATTATCTTAAGTCATTGAACAAATTTATATCACATATATTTTTTTGTAAAATAATTAAAATTATTTTCATGTTTATAAAAACATAATAACATTGCATTTTCATATGTTCAACATTTAAAATCCATAAAAATTACAAAATGTCTTGAAAATTTTAATAAATCTTGTATGCTCATTTATGTATATTTTATTATTTGACCAAAATGTTTTGCAAAAAATTATTGAAAACCTCTGTAAATCAAAAAAATTAGATTTTTTTTAAAAATTCTATGAATTCATAGAAAAATCACAAAAATATGTTTTAAATATATGAATTTTCTTTGTATTTTCTAAGATTCAGGAAAATTGAATTTGTGCTCAATCTAAATTGATAGATATTTACCAATCCCATTTTCAAGTTCCTCGATTTACTATTTGGTTTATTTTGAGTAATTACTTGTTTAAAAATCCATTAAAAATCTCAAAAATTATATAAAAAACACCAAAAGTAGAGAAAAATTTATAAAACCAAAAATAATTTCTTTTTGAATTTTCAAACTCTAATTTCTATTTTTTAAAATCAAAAACATTTTTTACATTTATTTTACATATAGTATTTATTATCTATATTAATCTTAGAATTTATTTTCTAGATTAAAAATAAAACTTTACATAATTAAAAACATAAAAAATATATAAAAAATAAAAAACCCAAAAAAACATTTAAAAACTAAAAACACAAAAATATTTTAAGTTGTTTATTCATTTTTGTTGTTCTACCTCGTGTTCTCCTTTGTGGTTCTACCCCTACTGTTTGTGTACTGTACACATTTTTTTGGTATAACAAAATTTTATCTCTCTTACATTTACTTGCTTAATCGTTATTGTGAGCTAATTGTTGAGATTGCACTTAAGTTGATTGTCAAGAGCTGAGATAGATGCTGATATAACAATTACCAGATCCAATTTTTCGGACTTCTCAGGTCCTCCAAGACCGGACATTAGATACATCGCTTCGAGCGCTCTCTCTGTATTGAAAGCTCGAATGGCCACGTTGCGGTCGTAACATGGCCATTCCTACCACGGGTCAACACCCGGGGGAGAAGTCTTCATGTCATCATCGATTCTCCCCTCTTTTGTCACAAGGGATAAAGAAATATTGGGCTAAGGCACGTGTAATGGTGGACCCTTTATTTCTCACAACTGATGCCTTATTTGACGGTGGAGGTTGGTCGGGGTTATGTTCAAGATAGTGGTTTCAACCACCACCCATTACCAAGGGAGTTAGATAGGGTTAGTTATGTGGTTAGCGTGGAAGAGGGGAGTTAGGTGAAGACGATGGAGGTGGAAGCTGGCAGAGAGGTGGTTGAAGATGTTGGCGAAAATGGTAGAAGTTGGCGATTGGAGCACTCTCTTGGAGATCAAGGGGTTGGAGGTTGGGAACGATTACCCAACTATCTGGTGAAGATCGGGTGTCTGAAATAGAGGTGTGAGTAGGCAAATGAGATGTGCCTGATCAATCGCATTTAACGGATAGGATTGAGGCGCTTTCAATTGAACCCGAGACATATTATCAAATTGATCAGACGATTAAAATGGCATGTGGGGGTGAAGTAAAGAGCCAGCTACACGGCTCATTAAGAGAGAGTTGTGCACGTGACCCAATGAAATAAATATAAAAAATAAGAAAATAATATAAAATTAATAAAAAATAGATAGAGATGAAATTAGAAAAAGTGTTCAACAAAAAGATTGTAGATCTCTGTGAGATCTACAATTTTCATGTAAAACTCAAAGTGAGATTACATTATATATACATAATATTATTTTTGTAAGTATTTTTAAAGTATTAAAAACTTATTTTATTTTATTATTATATTTTGTATTTCTTAAGTTTAGTGTTAAATTAAATATATATTATTACATTAATTTTTATTTGTTATTTAATAATAAAGAAACACATAAAAAAGGGCACATTAATGTTTCTATTATATACAATAATTAGTCTTAATCATTCACATGATGTTAATTATTATGTTATATTAATTATTATTGAATTACTTAAGCTAGAGGGATAATAAATCAATAATATGATGATAAATCAAGGATTTTATCACCGGATGCTGTTATAACCTGAAAACCCAAAGCGACCGATGTATATCAATAGATCAGGTAGTAGAAGCTCTGAACTGCCTTATCCCAAAAGATGTCTAGAAACTTTGTTATCCTTAGCATGCAACATACTTTCTCCACAATGGTCGCGTTCATACTCTCAGCTACACCATTGATGAATCCATGATTCTGATTCTTTATTATTTTATTTTAGCATTATCTTTTAGCAAAACTACACATAAATATATGTAAATCCAGTAAATTAACATTGTGCGTCTATTTATTAATATTGCGTTATTAACACATATTTTCCAAAAATAAAAGAATAAAGAGAAAAGAATAAGGATGTATTTATAAAAAATACAGAGTGACCCAAACCTTGAGAGAAGGTCAAACCTTGGTCGGATCGAAAAGGAATACAAGTAGGGAGGAGATTGGGTACATTGTAAATAATTCCTATACAAATAAATATTTAAATTTATTTTACATTTCTTTTATAAATACCATATTATTTTGAACACATGTATATATAAATAATAATAAAATAAAAATCTAAAAATACAAAATAAAAATAAAATCCATAATTCATTGTGCAAAAGTTACATGTGTGGATATTGTATACATATCCTATTTATTTAACACCTTTATTCAAATTGTGAAAATTAAATAAAATCATATTATTTTCCTCAATGTATTTTGTAAATAAATAAGATATAAAATACAACATATTTTTGTAAAAATAATAAAATAAAAATACTTGCATATAATATATAAGTATATTGTACCTATATATAATACATCATAATGTATATACTATATACATTACATCCTAAAAAGATTTAAAAATCACAAATAATAATATTTTTTTCGTTTTATTCACTTTTATTTTAAAATCATTTACTATTTTATATTTAATATTCTTTTATTTTGTAAATCCTGAAGTCTGATTGGTCCCTGGTGGATTGCTGGCCTCGGTCAACCCCGCCTTCCAACTGACTCGACCCGAACAACCTTCGTCGGACCCGTTTTCCCCCCTTTTCCCGATCGGATCAGACATCCATTCACATTGATTCTGGCATCTAATTATGCTCATATGTTCCATGATGCTTGCAGATCCCTAGGCACAACCGGATCACGCTAGGCTTTCGCTGAATCTTCCGATCTTTCTGGACCTTAGCCTTCCCCTATAAGTAATCTTCTCCGTCTCCCGAGCTGAACAACTCATTCCTCTCCTCCTTTCTCCCTAGCCACCTCCACCTAAGTGACATGATTTTGGATCACCCTTTGGAGCCTTGTTTGGTGGTCCGTCAAGCGGTGCTCATCGCATCGTCGGAGCGCCACCGCGAAAAGCCTCCTTCGCCTGCTGTAGCCTAGTTGAGGCTATAACCTCACCCTCATCCTCGCCTGAAGCCCTTGAGAACATCATAACCTTCATATAACCCTTATCTTGTCGGCATTTTCCATTTCATCTTGATTTAGTCCATATCATCTCCGCCACCGTTCACCAACTCCAACTAGTTGGTCGGAGCTCCATCACTCACCTCTCATCGCATAGATCGACCAACCAATTCAACCCCCATCTCCTTACGCATCATGAACACCTTGAATCTTGCTCGTAGGAGCAAGATTAGGATCAACCTCTTCTCTCACGAACGTCGAAGGCCACTTTCGCATCCCCCTTCCGCATCTTTCCTTTTCCTTGCAAAATAACAGTGGCCGAAGCTTGGTATTCGAGATCGGGTTCTACCTGTAGGTAAAATGCGTGTGGAGGACGATTCAGACCCCTAGTTTCTCAAGCGGAGCAGCTTCAGATGGAGCATCACCTCCCCGACCATCCGACCGTCCATGCCTCCATTCGAGCCAGTCACTCGATGCGGCCCACCCTTATGAAGCACCCGGACTCCTTCGCAACTTAATCAGAGCTGTGGATCTCTCTCCCTGCTCGGGTGAAGTTTGCCTGAGCCGAGTTCTTCCAGCCACTTCATTCACTGCTCGATTTGAAGTCGCCGCCCTAGATTTGATCAGAGGATTCTTTAGCGTCTCATTCTGACGCTTGGATCAGATCTGTCCCCCTCATTCGACTGCACGCTCCTGCCTCATGTCAGAGTCTTCAGATCTTCAGATAACAGTTTATCAGAGCTGTACACCAACGCTTGCACCATAACCATCAGATCATTTGTAGAGGCTCATCAAGGTCGTACGACAGAGCACGCACCCCATACGCGCATGAGGGTAAACTTCACCTTATCACCCGTAGTTTATGTTATTTCATTTCAGTCTAGTGATTGTAATAATTAGTTAAAAATATTTGCAGTTAAACCCTTGTAGTTTTATTATTTGTACTTTAGTCCAGTTGAATTTCAGTTGCGTACGTCCGTACATTCTTTTTTGCAACATTTACCTTGAACTTTTTACTCGTTATAAAAGGAATGATATGTTTTGAACATTTTCAATTATACCCTTGACCGCCTCGATCACGTGTTGCGCATGCCCTTTCTGGATTAATTGCATAGTTGGACCCTAGAGTTTTATTGCATGTTATGCTTTTGTCCATAAACTTAGAATAATTTTAGATAGGTCCCTGTAAGCTGTTTTTAAGTATTTATCTTTCATTTAATGCAATAAATATTAAATCAATTCAAAAAATTATCTAAAAATTACATATAGCTCATGATAGCATGTATTCTTGGTGATAATTTTTAGGATTTGATTTTTGTGTATTATTAAAAACTCAAAACCCCTAAAAGTCCTATTTGTCTTAGAAAAATCATAAAAATTACACAAAAATTAGGGTAGTTTTTTTCATTATCCTTTTGGACCAATACCATTTTTTTGAAAAAAAACCCTAGAGAATTTATAAAAATTATAAAACACTAAAAAAGTTATAAAAATGATATAAAATTATAGAAAAATTCCAAAAACAGTGATCTCGATCTTTGTTTGTAGATATTTACCTCTATTTTCTCATAAAAATCATCCTTAGAAATTTTGAGCATTTTAATTATTTTTTACTTCCAAATTACTTTTGGATGTGCACTGTTTGTTATTTTTTATCACTGTTTGATTTTTAGAACATCACAAAAACATTTAAAAATTTTATAAAAATGACCAAAAACATTTAAAAATATATAAAATCTAAAAATATTTTATTGCAATTTTCTGAGTGTTTTAGCCCTTTAAAAAATAAAAAATGTATTGGTGTGTGTTTTTATCACTTGTGCTTGTTTCTCTCTTATTGAAAAATTAAAATTTTAAAAAAAATTATAAACCACTAAAAAGACTTTATCCCTAAAATCTTACTACTTTGTTTTTAATTGTACTCCTTGTGTTCGACCCTGGTCGTTATACCAGGTTAATAAAAGTAGCAAAGCTGCTTACATTTGATTGTTTCATCTCTCAGTGGTTTGATTTTCTCGTTGATCGATTTGATTGATTGAGGACAATGACAATTTATTTATTTATTCTACCTTAGCCGATCTCAAAAATCGTATCAACAGAATGGCACCGTTGTCGGGGAGCACAACTTAGTAGTTTGATTTCAATTTTTGCTTATTTTTGTCTCTATTTATTATAACTGTTTTCTGACAATATTCTGCTTGGCTTTTTTTACGAGGGACTGCTGGAGCACGACATGGTCTACTTTGGAGGGACCATCACATGAGGAGGATCAGAAGGCAACAGGAGTAGTTATTTTATATAGAGTTTATTTGGGATAAAAAAATTGTAATAATCTGGAACATTTGGACACTCTTTAAACATTCAGACACTCTCATTATTCGGGGTATGTTTTGTCGAGTATCAGTGTACTAGGGGGACCTCATTGAGTTTTTCTCGTGATTTTCTGCATTTATTTTCTATTTTTTTCCTGAGAATTCAACCCCAAATTTAGGACTTTTATTGCTTGAGGTCGGTAATTATCTAAGTTCAAAACACCATAATAGAATATATGTTCCTATAGAACGTATTTGGACTTAGTCAAATAAAGAAAAAATTAATTTAATTGGTTAAGAGACCATGCGTCATGAGAAGTCACATACAACGCTAGCAGGACTCATTGTGGCGGGCATCGAGCGACTTCTAAGACCAGACTCAGGTCTCTTCTCTGATTGGTTAACTACCAGCTCTTCCCAGTAATAGAAGTTGCTCATCTTAGGTGGATTTCCTCATACATCATATAGATTAATTTTATTTCTGTCTTTAAATTTATGCATGGATCACCCTGCATGTAGAGTGTCGGAGCAAGGTACACATTTCTATTTCTGCATGCATCATTGTGTTTGATCGCGTATCAGCTTTTCCATCTTACTCCCTCCATATTTATTGGACTTAAATAAAAAGGAAATTAGAAAATTCGTTAGATGTTGTATTATTAAAAAAATACATAAAAAAGACAACCAAATAAAATCTAGGACTGCTAAAGCAAACTTGACCTAAAACTATACTTCACTGAAAATTCTTGTTTTGGGGAGAGTAATGCCCTCCTTGTCTGATTTTTCTACAGAGAGTTGAGAGATCCACACACTAGGAAAGATCCACGCTTGAACTTTCTTCAGACTACTGGTTCTAAAAACGATTAGCAACTCTCCAGTGAGGATCTCAGGTAGCCGGAAAACGGTCCGAACTTCCTTAGCAGAGTGGGTGGTTTAGAGAACACCGCGAAAGCATAGCCCTCAAGCAAAACGGGTAGCTAAAAATGGTTCGTACTAACACTTATATTGGCTAGAAATAGACACAACTAGTCGTAAGAATACGGGCCAGTCTCTAGGGAGAATCGAGCTCCTAATAGCTCGCTAACCCGCTCTGACCGATTGGATTTTCACCTAATAAAATTTGACAAGATAAACGATCGAACCTTTACAATCATCACATTTTGTTGAGTAGGTGAACACGGGGTTTGCTTTCTCATCTTGTTTGCATCCTAGATATAATCTTCATAAATCCCCACATCACGATGATGGGTAAAAGGTCTCTTAGGCTGCCTCTGGAAGCACCGCTTCTAACACTCCTTCCCATTCATTTAGGGAGGATTCAGAGTGCTCAGACCCGCTCTCCGAACCCGAATTCGCCTCCACCTTGTTCCCCCTCGACCACCATTCTTCCACACCTGAGGTACAAACTGAAAGGCCAACACATCTGTATGTTCATTTGACAACACCTGAGCTAGGGTCTTTTGACTTTGCAGAGATGTGTGAGATCGACAACAATGAGAACAGAACTGACGAGAGGACACAAACATCTTCCTTTGTATTAGATCATGCTGTCATCAACAACACAATGCTAGCTTCCCCGGAGACCATGCAATGATAGATCCGAGACCAAGGAGTGTTCATGGCAGAAGTGAGGAGGGAGCTCACTCAGATTTGAGTCGTACAATAGGAACTAGCACGCCCAACCGTGGTGGAGAAATTCCAAGAGATAAGGGCGGAGACAGATGCCAGGACGAGCCACATGACCCAGCCAGACCAACACGCACCATGAGGCAGTACCACAACCTTGGTGCAACCCTCACACATCGATGGATCTAGCTGCCCACAATCTTGGGTGATTTTGAGCTTCACCCCAGACCATCCAGCTATTGCCCATGTTCCATGGGCTAGCCACCAAAGAGCCTCATTTCCATCTGCAGAAGTTTGTGATGATCTGCAACACCGTCCACAATAGATCTGTATATTAGGACACTATCAAAATTATTGCTTTCCTCTTTTCCTTGGTTGATAGAGCAACCTACTGGCTGAAGCATCTGGGGAAGATCATCACCACTTGGGAACCGAACCGGATTGAGTACTTGAACAAGTACTATTCACTCAATCAGATCAATGTAGATAGATCCATGATCAACAATTTCGCAATAATTCCTAATGAACAGTTCCATGAAACATGGGATCGATTTCGAGACCTCATCGATAGATGTCCACACCATGAGATCAGCAAGTCCAATCTCTTCTAGAGTTTCTTTTATGGGATGACACCTGAGCTGCAAGGGCTTGTGAACGCCTCATGAGGAGGCTCATATTTCGCCAAGGATGAAGACCAAGTTTGGGCCATCTATGAGGAGATAGTCGAAAATTACACAGTGATGTCCCAGATCCATGTCTATACTCAGGGGAAGCCTCTCCCGTAAGCGATTTTGTACCAGAGGATTGCATGCATCAATGTCAGTCCTTCCACATCTTCTTCAGAAACAACACTAGTAAAATCTTTGGCTGCAGATATGGGAATTATCAGCCAGAAGTTGGACATGATAGAAATCATCGAGAAGAAGTAGTGCCAAGGCCTGGATAAGCTTAATAAAATTGATGAGTTGTCCCAAACATTAAGTGACCTGAAGACCCAGATCATGTGTCTCCAAGAGGCATAAACGACTTCTCTGCCCCGTTTCAGGGAGCAACACTCCCCAGCCCTCTGCCTCGTATCGGCAGGTTCACTACATTCAGGAAGAACCAATCTAGTTGCTCCAGTAGTACTAGACATCACCACCCTCTTCATACACTCAGATGGTGATGTATCATTCAGATCAGGCCTTGGCAACCCTTCCCCCCCACCCCCAACTCCACGAACAACAGGAGCTGTTGATGGAAGTCAACGGATTTGGTACTTCCAACCTCCTCACCATCAGCATCAGAGCCAACCTCATTTCTAGCGAGGCAACCCGTTCGGTTCTCATGCACCAACTTATGAGAACCTGACCCTTGATGTCCTTGCCCTCTTGCTCTCTGATCAGCATGCCACTTTCCAACGAGAAATGGATGAGTTTCGACAGGAGATAGGGGAGATAATAAAGGTCAAGACTGCCATATCTACTCAAATTGAACCTAACCCAAACAATCTGAAGAGAAAATTTGAACAGGTACAATCAACAGAGACCGCCTCTCCTAGTGATATTCTGGATAACACTTCTTCTATATTTGATACTGATTTTGTGACACTTAAGAGCGATAAGAAGCCAACCAATGGTGACTCATCTAGGCGACAGCCTGATGCAAATTCTAGAGCGATAGATGAAGTCAGGAGCGGTACTGATTCCGCTTACCATGATGATGATGATGATGGTGCTAAATCCACCAAGGATGTTGATCCATATGATGATGCTGAAGCTATTGTATTCCCAGTTGCAGAGGCGATACTGATGCCACCAATTTATCAGATGCAAGGTTAGAGCACGATGTTGATACCGCAAGTTCAGACGTTGTCAGTGGTACTGATGCCACAAAGAGTACTTTTGTTGTGTTGACACCTCCTATACCTGAGGATATTTTTGAAAAACACACAAAAATGGAAAAACTCCAAAAATAAAAAATATGAATAAAGGAAAGATTTCTATATCTCCTGTGAATACATCTATGGTACTTGATGATCTATGCATGGATTCTAATCTTGTGAATACCCAAGAACCTACTCCTGACCCTCGTCCATATAAAGAGGGTACATCTATCCCTTCCCTCAAGCATTACGCCTGACTATACAAGAGGCACTTGAGCACATCCTTCTATTCCAGAAGAACTTGAGAGAGAAAACTACCATCCGTAGGAAGAAGATAAACCATAATGCAGAAATTCATGTGGTCACTCGCGCCACCGGCTTTGCCATTCAGAACCGGTTGCCATCCAGGAGACCTAATGCAGGAGCTCCCTTTGTCAGATGCCATATCCATGAGCAGTGTTTTGATCGTACTCTGTTAGACAATAGTTCCTTGATTAACCTCCTCCCGGCTGCCTTACTTGACCGATTCGAGTTTGGCCCACTTAACAGAGCAGGACAATCCTTCAATTTGCTGATAGACCTGTTAAGGGCCGAAGGGGTTATTAAAGGATGTTGTCGTCATAATTCACAGCTTGAAGTTCCCCGTGGACTTTGTTGTACTGGACATGGAGATCCCTGAATCTGTGACCGATACCCCCATCATCTTAGGATGACCTTTTGGCCACTGCCAAGGCGGTGTCCAATCATGATAACATACTTTTGCGTCGAGGACGAAAGTGTACAATAGAGATGATTGAGAAGACTAGAGCAAGAGACTCGAATTTCTCCGAGTAGACTATCGATTCAGAGTAGATGACATATATAGAGCTAAACATCCACTAGGAGTATGATTTTGTGATTGCAGATGATGAAGCAGTTTGGATAGATCAATCATCATGAGCTCTTGTCACACCTTTAGACATTGCAGAGTTATAAATTACAACAGATGAGAGTTTGGAGAGCGCACTCATGGCACATGACAATTTACAGGATGACAATGGTGATTTGGGTAGTGAAGCTGAGTATATTTCTTGTGATTCAGATTCTGATCCCTCGGACTCAGACATTGATTTCGATTGGCAGGACTTTGATGATTATTTACCATGTATGATGTCCATAGAGCCGACAGCTAGGGCGGAAATCAAGCCAGTACAATTGATAGTTAAACTAGTAGGGCTGTCTTCGTCAGACTTATAGATTCAACAAGAGTTCTCTTATGCAGATTTGGTCACTTTCATGCAGACTTTCCAGAGGCCAGACCTGCCATCTCCACTTGTCCTGAGTTGAAGACTTTACCGCATAGCATGAAGTATAGATTCCTTGTGGGATGAGCCTGACATGTTCCCAGTCATTATCCCAACAAACTTTACTGAAGACCAAGAATCTCGTTTGATGGAGGTTCTTGAAAGAAACCGCAAGGCAATAGGATGGAGTGTAGCTGATCTCCATTGGATAAGTTCGACCATGTGCTCTCACCACATATAACTCGAAGATGACGCCAATCCATCGAGTGAGTTCTAGCAGAGGCCGAACCCTAGTGGAGCACCGATTTTATCTACCCCATCTTCGACTTCAAATGGTTTAGTCCATTTCATGTGGTACCCAAGAAGACTGGTATCACCATAGTTATGAGCGAGTTTGAAGAGGATATAGCTACCCGAGTACCTACTTCTTGGAGGGTCTGTGTGGACTACATATGATTGAATCAAGCCACCAAGAAGGATCATTTCCCGCTACCATTTATTGATCAGATTATCGAGAGGTTAGATGGGAAGAGTCATTACTGTTTTCTTGATGGGAAATTGTGGTATAACCAGGCGACCATAGCGCCCGAAGACTAGGACAGAACGACGTTCACCTATCCATTTGAAACGTATGCTTTTAGATGGATGCCCTTTGGTTTATTTAATGCCTGATAACAAGGGGAAAACAAGGGTTGTACGGTTTCACAAGGCGAAACCGTAATCGATGTGTTGACCACTCGAAGATCCCTAGTTAACCAACAAATAACCCACAAAATAAATAAATATTACAAAGTGAGTTAAAATATATTATTCTCTACCACAAAAGGCACAACAAGTAAGTATGTAGAGGTTGGACCACAAAGATCACTATCGGTAGCTTATGGTTATATGTGGGCAAAATATTTATGTACAACTAAGCCACTTATTATGTATGTACCTATATTTTTTTGTGGGATTTATTTTTTTATTTTTTGTTTTGTTTTATATTTTCATATTTTGTTTTTTATTTTTATTTTTATTTTATATTTTTTACTTTTATATTTCTTTTTCTCTAAAATAAATATATATATAGAATATATAAGGCTATATATACAATATAGAAAAATCATATTTATAAACCCTAGTAAATATAAATAAAATACAAAATAAAAATTATATTTGGATTTTTACAATTTATTCTAATGTTTCTGTAATTTTTCTATAATTTTTGCTTATTTTTATCTATTTTTAAAGTAACAAATATCCCAAATCAAGGATTTAATAAATATCCAAAATTGATTTGAATTTTAAAAATAGTAAATAAGGTACCAAATTACTCAAATCAAATTTTGAATCTAGATAATTATATAAATAAATTTAAGAAACAAAAATACATATTTTGGGATTTTTTAAAGGATTTTTTTAGATTTTATGAAGGATTTTGGTGTTTTCAAATTTTAAGCCTTTTCTTCCATTTTAGTGATTTTTGGACTATAATTAAAATATTATAAAATATCCTATATATAATTTATTTTGGCATTTTTCGACATGTTTTTATATTTTTTGGTATTTTATAAGCTAGATAGAATAAAAATAAGCTCCTTTTGATTTTTAGTAAATAGTTAAAAAGCCCGAAAATGCAAAACAAACACATGGTGTGAATGTACATGTAGGAGGCATATAAACCTATTTTTGTGAATTTTTAGGAGCACAATATCTATTTATACTAATTAGATGAAATGCATAAAAATTCAAGTCCTAACAATGGCATATTTGCCATAAAAGTAATCGTTAGGGGCTCATTTGCAATTTTGTCAAAATTATACAACTTACATTTAATTTTTATAGACTCTTTTACAATTTACAAAACCGCTAGGTCTTACATGCAATTTCACCACCTCATGTGGGATGACACGTGAGGTGACATGGAATGATGGACCCATGAGCAATTATCAATAAACGGATGGGTCATTATGCAAAATTTCAGCTTTATTTTATACGCTACAATTTATTTACATCATTAAATAATAAATATAAAAAAGCAGGATATGGATATGCAAATTTCCCCATTAGAGCGTGGATCCAATGGCGCTCCTTCCTTTACTTGACATGTGGCATTGAGAAGTAGCCCGATGACGATATGACAATGAAGGGCCTGGATTAAATCCCCATGCAGATCGAACGCTTTGGAGCAGGGTTTATCCAACGACTCTATCTTGATATGGACGTTGAGGTTCATTAGACGGTAGAGAAGAAGGTTTGAAGAACACCCCCGACTTCGAACATCGATCGACTGGCGCGCGATCTTATGACCTTCCCTCTAGCATCCAAGGGTTTGAAAAGGATCATGCCGTTACTGTCTATCTACTAGGGGCACAAAAAGGACTGGGGACCGCCGGAGCTCTCCAGCGAGGTCGGGGAAGTTGGAGGCCCCAAGTATCTCCGACGAGGACTTATATCGCTTCCCTAGCGCTTCCTTGCGCTTCGTACATGCACAGGATAAACCTTGGGATGAGGGCAAACTTCCTCATCCCGTTAGTAGGGAGAATGGGTGAAGCGAGAGGAGAGATGAGCTCCCTCCGACGAGCGGCAGTGGAGGAAGGAGTGATTGCTCAATCCAAGCGAGATCGAGATGAGTGGAGATGCGTGGAGTGATCAATATGTGTAGAAGAACGAAATGATGGTGGGATGCTGATGAAGCTACGTTTCATCATCTTTATTCTATCATTTTGGCCATAAAAACCCTAGTAAATGCGTGTAAATAGCGTTAATTCATGCATTTTATCATTCATGCATCATTGTGTAAATAGTGTATAAAATGCGGTTTTTAAAGCCAAAATTATAGGATAAATAAAAGAAAAGAAAAAGAATAAAATATTGCAAATATTTTATGACCCGAAACCCCGAGACCTAGGCATCTCGATGACTAGGTCGACAAGGAATAAAGTAGGGGGAGATAAGGGCCAAAATATAATAAAAACACCTCTTATTTAATTCATTCTTTCTTCATTTTGGGACCTATTGTGGTTCCACTTTTTATACTTCAAATAAAGAAACTTTGTACATGAAAGTTGTAGACAATTAAATAAACAAAAATACAAAATTGATTTCACTCAAAAATAATGTACAAATAAAAAGTTATGATCTGAATGAAATTCCAGAATCCCAACTTCCCAGACCTGTATCTCGCAAATAAAAACTCCAAATGCATCAAACTCACATTTAATTGTATATAGTTTAAAATAAGCTATTTAAAAGGTGGTTTCGCATTTGGCGGAGCCACGGTTTGGAAGTTGAGTTTTGAACCCCTATTGTATACTTGTACATATTAAAATATTCATTTTATCATTTATTCATTATTTTTATAATTTTATATTTTTATAATTATGTAAATATTATTTATAATATATATGTACAATAAAATCAGAATAAAAATCTAAAGAAAATACAAATAAAATACTTGTATATAATACATAAGTATAATACCTGTATACATACCTATATAATTCATACTTTTATTTTATTAAGTATTCAAAAGATATCAGAAAAATAAAATAAAAATATATTTAAGTGTATAAAAATATTTATAAATATATAAATTAATAAACAAAATAAATAAAATTAAATGTACAAAATAAAAATAAGATATTAAAATACATAGATAAATATACCTATAAAGGGTATAAATGGTAACTTGTAATTTTATACCTATAAAAAACAATTAAAAATCACTATAAAATAATTCATAAAATAATAAATATTTTTATTTAATAACCAAAAAATAATAAAATCGTTTATTATTTTAAAATGATTTTACAAGGTTTATTTCCAGGCTTTTTCCTGGTGGGTCCATGTGGACCAACCAGGTGGGCTGGAGAGTTGACCTCGGGTCAACTCTCTGACCCCTGCCTGTAGCTATGTCAGAACGAGTTTTTGTCCTATATTTGCGGATTTTTTGAGGCTTTTACAAGCATCTTTTCATGATGGGTCCTTCTGCGTTTTTGCTCCTCGTTCAATGGTGATTCACGCCCAAGGCATTTCTTGGGCTTTGGATCACTGATCGAGGCGTTGCGCTTCGATTTGTGGAGCGCCGGAGCCAATTCTTCAAAACCCCCCTTTGACCTCAATCTTGAATTGGATCCCTCTTCCTCCATCCTCAGCACCTGCTCTTGAGTTCTTCGTGCTCCTGGTGACAGCAGGAACACATAGAGCCCGAGCTCGAGCCATTTGGTATCAAATCGAGGTTGATCCACCCCCTTGCCGGAGCTCCGCCCCGAGGTCACAGTATCAACTCCGATGAGTCTCCCCCCTTTCTTTTTGCTTCTTTTGATAGCTTAGGTTTAGTTTATAATAGGGTACAAACAATTTGTGATTCCATTTCGATTTGCACCGTGAATCTGTCTTCGAAGATCATGGCGGAGCTCCGCTCCGCCTCCGAGTTCCGACCACTACACTCACTCAAAGCCTCCGCGTTCCCCTCCACGTCGTTCCCTGTCACTCCATTAGCACACACCACCAATCATTCACCTCTGATTTTGCTCAAATTAGAGGATTAGAACTCCCTTCTTCGCCGCACATCGGAGTTCATCACCCGAGCCCCATTTCACCACCATTTCGCCATCTGGAAGCATCTATCACTTCGTTTTTTATCCGCGACTAACCCCTGCAGGAAAGACCAAGACAAGAAGGCTCAATCGAGCCTCTTCTGTCTAGGGAAGCTCCGCCTAGGTGACCTCCGTCGTCCGACCAAGCCACGCCACCTCAGCACTCACTGAGACCCGCAATCAACGCGGAGAGAGCCCAGGAACATTTTGTACTCATTCTTGGGCCAAGAGAGGTCGTGTGTCGGCCAGAATCAACGATCAAAGCAACTCCAGGATGGTGCTCTTCGTCATCATCTCCCAACTCCAGGACGTTGGATCAGGAACTGGCTCCAGAACACACAGTTGCCGTTGGATCCCAAGCCCTCTCGCGCTGTCCTATCTTCATCTGGGATTTAATCACAGCCGTCTGAAGCGAAAGGGCATCGTGCAAGCTGAGACCGCCACGTGTCTAAGTCACTCATCAGCTGCCGTTCGATCGCGCCTAAGGTGGGAATTTTGCGATTATATCCCACCGGTTTCTTATATTTAAATATTAGAACTACGAACTTTCATCTGCCTTTTAATATTTTTGTAAAAATTGTGAACTGCGCCCCGACGTTTTTGGGTACTCCATTTTGGTCCTCGCCAGGCACACGTGCTCGTCACGTGTGTCTTGGACATTTTGCAGTAGTCGCCCTGTAACTTTCGCTATTTATATTCAGTCCAGCAATCTTTTTTTATTCAGTTGTATATTTTGTGTGAAAATTGCACGCAGGCCCTCTCACTTTAATATATTTACAAAAATACCCCTGCTAGGAATGTAGTTTCTTTATGTTTCTAGTATTTATTGCATGCATCTATAAATTGCTAAAAATCTACAAAAAATCATCTTAAGTTCATGTTGCATAATAGTTTCATGTCACACTTTTTGTTGTGCATATTTATTGCATTATAATATTTATAAAAATTCAAAAACATGCATTTTTGTCTACTGTTTGCATTATAAAATCCATAAAAATTATAAAAACATCTCATAAAATTCCCAAAAAATGTAGTTTGAATATTTTAGTGTCTTATAACTTCAGTCCAAAAAGCACTAAAAAATACAATAGAAAACTCCTAAAAATTACAAAACCCCTAAAACCTTTATAAAAATCTTAAAAATTCCTAAAAAATCCTAAAAATGCAATTTCAGTTTTTGTATTTTCTCTCTGATTTAATATCTTTAATTAAAATTAATTTGAGGAATTTTGGATACTGATTGATATTTTTCATCCCCATTTTAATTTCAGTCAGCAATTTATTTCACTGTTTACTAGTATTTTTGACTTTAAAAATATCGAAAAAATTAGGAAAAATCTAGAAAAATCGCAAAAATGTTGGAAAAATATAAAAAGACTAAAAACATTTCATTTCATGATTTTAGGGCATTTTCACTTCTTTTTATAAATACTTCATTCCTCTCTTTCTTACTTTGTACATATATTCTACTATTGCAAAAGAAAATATAAAAATATAAAATATAAAAAGAAAATATAAAATCAGAAAATTAGAAATCAAAATACAAAAATATAAAATCAAAAATTAAATAAAAATACATAAAAATTAAAAACCCACAAAAAATCCCACTTGGCTAAGTAGAATTCATGACATAAGACATTTGACTTACATTTAGTCTGCTTTACTCTGATTGCTTCCTGTGTTCGACCCCTACTTACTTGCCATTATACATTTTTAGTATGGTATAATAAATTTTAATCCTTGCTCTTGATTGCTTGATTGATTATGTGGGTTAATTGTTGATCAACGTGAAGGCTTGAGTTATCGCCTCAGCAACAGTGAATCTGATTTGTTAGACCATTATTTAGCGGCTCTCGTCTTCTCGTTTTTCAGATGCGCAGTGGAGAACATGCAAGGCACAATGACACGCTCCTTGGAGTGGAGCTCCGGTAAACTACAAATGGGATTGTATAGCTAATACTACGTCTAAATGCGAAGATAAATGCAGAAATGGAATGCAGGAAGTAAAAGCTAACTAAAAGAACAAAAATGCACAACTCTTATCTGACCAGAGAACAGGGAGCAGAGACGTCATTGGAGCACCGCATGGTTACAGCTCCGTCCTCCTAGAGCTTAGCTTTGTCGCTAGAACACCCCTCCTGCCACGAAGGAACTTGCTAGACCAAGTTTTTGAACATGGTCTCCTAGACCCGGAACAGTGACCAAATTTGAAATGGAGGTTGGAGGTAGTTATTTAAGGAAAAGTAATGCACCCTTATTGGTTGACCATTTGGAATGAATCAAATGTATGTACAAAGGATCTAAGTGGATGACGCGCATGGTGGTAGATCAATGATGAATTTTCATGAAGGGATTAGAGACATTTGATCGATGGATCGAGCGAAAGAAATGCAAGAAATCACAGGAAAAGACAGGCGCGTCAAGTCAGCCTGCCTAGAGGGACAGTTGGCCAAAGGTCAACCATCGGAGGGCTTTGATTGGTCAAGCTCAGACGCTAGAAGACAGACCAAAATGCTTTATTAGGAACTTATTAATTAAATGTAATAAATGATTTTATTAATTTTTACTTATATATTAAAAATGTTTTATTTAATGTCATATTTTAATATGATTTTTTATTTATTTTTGGTGTTATTTATTATATTTTTATGATATATTTTATATACTTAAATAGATAAGGGTATATATTATATAGGTCTACTTATAGGTATTTCATCTATATTTTGTATACATTATTTTATTTTAAGGTATTTTCTTGGGTTTTATATTAGTTTTATATTTTTAATAGAGTATAAATAATATTTACAAGAGTATAAAAATGTAAAAAAATAAATAATAAAAGAATGATTTCTCCTTCTATTTATATACATGTATTATATATGTTTTGCCTATATATTTATATAAACTTATTTTATTTTATATTTTCTTTGTGATCTTATATTAGTTTCAACATGTACATATGTTATAAATAACATTTACAAATTTATAAAAATATAAAGTTGTGAAAATAATAAAGAATGAATAATTGAATATTTTATTTGGGTATACTATACAATGAGGGTCCAAAATCTAACTTTCACATCTTAACTGCAAAAATTATGAAACCACCTCCATTAAATAGATTATGAAAAGTTATATACAATTCGAAGTGATTTTGATATATTGTGAATTTTTATTTGGAAGACATGGCTTTGAGAAGTTGAGATTTTGGCTTTTTATTTTGTGTAAAAAAGTACACTATGTACTATTTTTGTACAAACTCAATTTTGTATTTTTATTCATTATTGTCCACAACTTTCATGTTCAAAGTTTCTTTATTTGAGGTATACATAATAAAGAATAAAATAGGTATAAAAAATGCCTTATTGAATGCATAAAAGAATTGGGTTTTTGTTGTATTTTTGACCGTTATCTCCCCCAACTTTATTCCTTGTCGACCAACTCAATTCTTGACTTGGTCTCAGGGTTTAGAGTCATAAAATATCTTTGATATTTTATTCCTTTTCTTTTCTTCTTTTTATTCTATAATTTTGGCATTAAAACACTGTTATTTACACAATAAATGCAATAAATGATGAATGCTATTTTGTACAAATAAATGCTATTTACATGCATTAGATAGGGTTTTTAAGCCAAAATGATAGAATAAAGGTGAGGAAATGGAGATTCATCACCCCCCTATACTTGCCTTTGCTATCCCCAAGCAAATACTTATGCAATAAGTACAAAAGGAATAAATAAAAAAAGAAAAAGAAAGAATAAATGAACTTGATTTCGATTATTAAACTTGTCCTTACAAAATTAAAGTTTGGAGCTCATGTTAGACCTTGATGTGAGAATGTGTGTGGAGCTTGGTCAGGAACCAAATTTAAAACGCAACAGCCTTCAAGAGTCACAAAACTCGGTTCAAACCACCTCAATAGCGAGGTCAGAACTAGCCTACATCATACACAAATCCTTATGACTATGAATCTGACTTGTACAATGTAAGTGATGGTGGCTCTCCCCAATTGAAATGACAAAAGAACTGACTTCTCTATAATGACAGCCTAACGATTCCCCAATCCAGCAACTCTTTCCTCGAGGAGTGGGGTATTCCATTCTAAGTTCAAGTGGCATTCGGCTCAACAGGAGGGGGTGGAGAGAAGAATGGACGGTAGCCAGTGTAACAACCTATCCTAGGAGGCATGACCAGTGTAGTCAAGTCATCCGGCTGCATGCTCACATGGTATAACTTTGATGCGCAAGCTTGATTATTGACTATACAACATATATACATACTCCGGCAGACATTTTATTTTAAAATAGGCCTGTCCATTTTTTTGAGTTTTTATAGTACTATATACAACAACATTTACATAAGGAGTTTTTCTCTTGAGCCAGAATACTATCCCTCTTTTGAAGCATTATTGCAACCCACACTCTCTTGTTGTTAGACCTCATGGTAACTGAACGGGTTGGGGTGCACTTCCCTTCCTAGACGAGGATGAATGTTTCCACTCGTGTGCGTCTCAAACCAAAAAATCCAATCCCCTCACCACTCCAACCGAGTTGAGCCAAGTGAAAGGTGCAAGTGTCCAAGTTAGCTCACAACCGACAAGAGTCATGCGCGCGTTTCAAAAAGTTCTAGTTAGTCAGTTGAGGTGACTTGAACCCATGCTTGAGTCTCAAAGAATTTAGTCCCAATGGACCTGAAGTACCCTAAATCTAGTTCCCATACGGTTCCAGTAAAGTTAGGTGCAATAAGGTCCAACAAGCTCCAATCTTCGACTTTACTCAGACTAGTTCAATCATCATGCTCAATTCGAAAAGAATTAAATGCTATGAAAATGCTATTGTATAATGAAGAAAATGATACAATTTTTAAAAAAAGATTTTGCAAGGCTTTTGGCACAAAAATGTAAATTATGTACAACTATTTACACGAGCGTGCCTCTTTTTATTTATTTACAAAAATTAAAAGGTCAAAGAATTTACTGGTTTTAAAATGTTATTTATTTTTATAGGCATAATATATATATACACAATTGGTAAAGAATTTTGGTTGTATATATATATATTTAATGATGCATATATTCCCAAAATTTATTTGAAAATATTTTTGAAAACTATAGTACAAAATAATTTTGTAATTTTTCACAAACATGTAAAAGCCCTTTCGCAACTTTTTTTCAAAAAGTATATATAGATTTTTCAAAATATTTTTACAACTATTTTCAAAATCATTTGCAAATAGGTTTTCAAAACTTTTATTTCACACGAAGAAAAGAATCTTTACAAATCAAAACTTTTTTACAAAGGTTGAAAATATTTTACAAAAATTTTTCCAAACAGGTCAAACCATTTTTCAAATCATTTTGGAAAAATATTTTTAACCTGACTTATTAGTCAGTATATATATACAAAAATAATTTGAGGAATAGACTGCATCTTGTTATTAATGAATTGCATATGTATAGTATTTTATCCACATTTATTATTAATTATATGAAAGTGCGAGTTATGGCTAAAGTATATACATAGTATATACAACCCTCCTAAAATTAGCTTGATATATGTCCTCATAGATAGAATAGAAAAAGAGAAGACGTAACTCGTACTAAGTATAGAAAAGCCTATACTACAACGATGAAAGAATGAAGAAATAAATGAATAAGAAGTTGACCATCCCCCAATATACTTAGGATCAAATAATCTTAAGTATAGTAGACTGTACACAAGGCAGGAAGGGTCAAGGGTGGGAATGAACAGATCATAGCTCGGGTTGTCTCCCCCTATACTTAGGGTGAGATTTCCCTAAGTATAGTAGAGCAAATCAACAAGAGAGGAGATAGTTGAGTGGATCAATAATAAAAGAACTCGTGGTGCACCCGCTATACTTAGGACAAAGTACATCCTAAGTATAGAAAATTGACAACAAGGGTGGCACCTCTTGCAGTAGAAAATGAAAAATGAAAACGAATAGAAGAAAAGAAGAAAACAAGAAAAGATATATGAATATAGATGAAAAGATTGTAGAGAATGTACGCATCACTCTCCCTTTACTTAGGGTAAAAGATCCCTAAGTATAAGCAACAACAAGAGTGATGAAACATAACAGAGAAAGAACAACACGGAGTGTACCTCCTATACTTAGGACAAGGTACGCCCTAAGTATATACGCACAAATATGGCGAAAGATCTGGGGTACACATGACATACGAGAGGCAGAAGGAATGTAATACAAAACACATATATACAACAAGTACAGACTGGTGAAGTGCTTGACGGTATATGGTACGCGAATACCATACTCTCATCATCGCCTCCCTGTGAGAACGGTGATGCAGTTAGACGAAGAAAAACACTCGAGTATACAATCAAGTGGGTGTCGGCTACTGGGGAAAACAGATCGAACACTAAACCAGGAACCGGTAGCATGAATCAAAACATCGGCTCATCAAGAAGGAATGAGTGAGCGGAGCCGCTATCATAAGACATGGAGGAAGAGTGAGCAATGAAGAATACTCCAGGTCAATCAGGGTCTCAAGAAGGTACAAAAAGTGAGGAACATCGGATTCTCTATGCAACGAGGTATTAAGTAGTCATAAGGTCTAAAAGTTAGAAGAACACACATAACACCACAAAACATGGCTCAACCTTGCAAGGGTCATCAAGGTGAGCAGACTCAGATGAGTCTAAGATCACATAATAATAAGAAGACTCGGCAACGTGCTCCAACAGAATGGAACAAATCCAGAGAGGAGACCGGGTACACAAATCAGAAGACTAGGCTTCGTGTACCATCAGAATGGAGGCACCATAAGTGAAACCGAGTACCTACAAAATGATGTATCCTCCCGTAGATAACCCTCAGGGAGTGATACATACTAGTCAATAAATAATCAGTCAGGGCTCACCCTTGCAAGGGTTGTCAAAGTGAGCAGGCTTAGAGGAGTTAGATCCATGAGACGGATCATCAGAAGTAGCATCGGTAGGTGATAGATCGACTTCCAGTAGAATAGACTGAAGATTGAGAAAATGTGGCAGCGTCTCGTAGATAACCCTTGGGGAGCATACTACCAACTAAGTAGGGAATAATGCAAGGAAGATGGCTCATCCTTGCAAGGATCGTCAAGGAGAGCGGACTTAAAGGAGTCAAGATAGATCGGTCACGTGATCCAACAGATCGGATACACATCAAGGCAGTGAGACGAATAACATATATCAGATGACTCGGTTCTATGCTCCGCCAGATCGGAGTCACAATCAACAAGTGGAATCAAGCATGAAGAAAATGTCGCATCCTCCTGCAGATGATCCTCGAGGAGTAATAAAAACTAAGCAGTGAACATCAGAACAAATCTCATCCTTGCAAGGGTCGTCAAGGTGAGCGAACTCAAAAGAGTTAGGCAGATTGGTCTCGATAGACGAAAGATTGGCTACCAGTAGAAAATACTGACATATCGAGAAAGTGATACAGTCTCCTATAGATTACCCTAAGGGAGTACTATGATCTAGGCATAGTATAGTCAGAAAAAATGTGTGACTCATCCTTGCGAGGACCTTCAAGAGAGAAGACTCAAATGACTCTAGATACATAGGTCTCGTACTCTGATAGATCGGACACACAACCAGACGATGAGACCAATATCATACATCTAATGACTCGATTTCATGCTCCAACAACATGGACACACAAGCCCGGAGTGAAACCAATCGTAAAGAAAATGTTGCATTCTCCCGCATATAGTCCTCGGGGAACAATGCAAGCTAAGTCTATGGAGATCATGAGACTGCCAACATCAAATCTCATGTCCTTGAAATATTCAATGAATCCTCAGTCGGACGGCATAAGATAATGTCAAGGATAGAAACAACCGGGTCAATCACAATATGATCCCTCAAGTCAATCTGAGTGGCTGAGATGGCTCAATATGTAAGAAAAAATCCTCTAAGTGCTACAAGTAGATGGAAGAGTCACGAAATCGAGGATGGATCAGTCAAGGAGATGAGTGAAATTAGGTGGGTTCTGGGTACCGTCGCTCTGAAGCACTTATCAAGGTAGCTCATCAATAATCTGAATCAAGATGGAAGGAACCAGAGAAATGATTATTTGATTATAGCTCATGAAATCATCATCAATTCATCAAAATAACTCACATCCTCAATCCGATGCGAGATCAAAAATCCTTAATACAAAGTCACACCTGTGATTGTGCAATCATCAAAATCCTCAATAATATCTATGCACAGATCGCAATCTGGTCCATGAAAGTAGCACACAAATCTCAATGTCCTCAAAAAATGTGCCCGACTTACTCAAATGCTCAACGAAGTCATAAACCTTGATGTGGGCCCTATCTATAAGCACAACTATCCTAGGTGGAAGAAGGGATGATATGGAGGGAACGAGGAGAGTGGGTGACATGAAAGTGGACATAGACAAAATTGTGGTTCAAGGAGAAGGTCTCCTTGAATCGGACCCGTGATGGGTGATATGGGCAAGGAGAAAAGCTGTGAAATCCAACGAAGATGATGAAGACCAAAACCCAATATCATGACTCGGATGCAAATGAGGAAATATATAAAAAAGAGAGGTAGAGGGACTTAATGATAAAAAAATAAATCACACTTGATGGGACTGAAAACTAGAAGAGGGATGAAAAAGTAGTGGACTCAAAAATAACAATAATATATAAGCAAACCCCCAGTTCGCCTACTCAACACAGTGAAGACTGAGATGCTGGTCTTTTATCTTTTCATTTTTAGATTTAGTTGATTTCAACAAAGTTATACAAACCGAAGATAGGCTTGAGATTTGGGCACTAATCCTTAGCATGTACATAGGAATAAAATGCTCATACAAGGTGGGGGTTGCTCTCCCCAAAGTAAGGAATCCATTACATTTTATTTTTTAATGTCTAACAGAGTTAGTTGACCCAAATTTTTTTGGTGATCACTTTTTTTGTTATTTTTCAATGCATGTGTCTATCTATGTTTTCAATTCCATTTAGCATCCTAAGTAAGCAAAATCAGAGAAAGAAGGTAGGAATAGCCGTGCAAGTTGGGAATCGATGATGCATGAAAAGTCAGAAGACTTACAGTGCTTCCCAGATCTCTCTATGAGGGATGCATAACCGAATTGAAAACTACACCATATGCAGTGGAATTCGATGAAATCACCCTAGAATAGTAATTGCTATTGTCGTGAAGCATAATAGGTTAATTATTCAGAAACAAACCCTAAAGTCCGGTCTTGGAGACATGGTGCCTACCATAACGGTTCCTGCTAGCGCTGTATAATGTCTCTCACGACGTGCGAGTTTGAATTTAAACAACTAACATTTATTATTTGACTAATTCCGAAAAGAGAATCTATATGTACATGCAAAGATATTAGGGCTTTGGGCCTTAGTTTATCGAGCGAGCAAGTCCTAGGCTAGGGATCATTCACACAAAATTAATAAAACAAAAAGTGAAAAACAAATAAAAAGAAAGCAAGGAAAATGTGAAAAAACATGACGAGCCCCCCAAGCGAACAATCCCTCGGACACTGGACCTCGTGAAGCAGCTGTATCCTGGAGATTCCAAATTATTACATATAAATGTTCACTCGCTTACATAATATACATAATAAATAAATAAATAAAAATAACAATGTGAAGGAGCTATCTTAAAAAATCCTCTTCTACTCTCCTTTGCCTCTCTCTCGTACGACTAAGCCAGAAAGCTGACTCTGCCTTGCTCGGGTGTGTAATCCCTCCTAAGAAGTCCTCCCTCGCGTGATGGTCCCTCGCAACAAAGTCAATCAAGGAGTGTGTTAGACAGTTCACAATTAATATCAAATAGTAATGAAAATAAGAAATAAATGAAAAAATAAATAAATGAACAAGAGGATAAAACAAATAAACGAATCCCAATCTATACGGTGTTGCTCCCCGACTAAACAGCTCCTCGGCTAACAAATAAACGAATCACAATCTATCAGATGGTATGTTTAAGGCCAAAACCATGCGCCATCTAATAATGAGAGAAAACGGAGGGTCGTATGATTTCACAAGGCGAAACCGCAGTCGGTGTGTTGACCACTCAAAGGTCCCTGGTTAACCAACAGATAACCCATAAAATAAATAAAATCAATCAATATCACAAAGTGAGTTCAAATTTATTATTCTCTACCATAAAATGCACAACAAGAATGTAGAGGTCGAACAATAGAGAGCAATATGGGTAGCCTATAGTTATTTGTGAGCAAAATATGTATGTACAACCAAGTCATTTATTATGTATATACCTATACCTTTGTGCGGGTTTTACATTTTTATATTTTTATTTGTTTTGTTTTATATTTTTGTATTTTATTTTTATATTTTCATATTTTCATATTTCTTTTTCTTTGAAATATATATAGAATATATAAGGCTATATATATAATATAGAACAATTATATTATAAACACTATAATATAAATAAAATACGAAATAAAAATTATTTTTGGATTTTATAAATCTTCTAGTGTTTTTATAAATTTTGTGGAATTTTTGCTAGTTTTTATGTATTTTTAAAGTAAACAATATACCAAATCAGGGATTTAATAAAAATCCAAAATTGGTTTGAATTTTAAAAATAGTAAATGAGATCCCGAATTACTCAAATCAATTTTTATATCTTGATAATTATATAAATAAAATTAAGAAATAGAAAAACATATTTTTGGATTTTTCAAGGATTTTTTAGATTTTTATGAAGGATTTTGGGGTTTTTCAATTTTTAAGCATATTCTTTTTCCATTTTTAGTTATTTTTGATAAACAACTAAAATATGATAAAATAGACAATATATCATTTATTTTGGCTTTTTTTGACATGATTTTATATTTTTTGGTATTTTATGAGCTAGATAGAACAAACTTAAGCTCCTTTTGATTTTTGATTAATAGTTAAAAAGCCCAGAAATGCAAAACAAATAAATGGCATGAAAGTACATACAGGAGGCATCTGACCCTATTTTTTCAAATTTTTAGGAGCATAATATCTATTTATACTAATTAGATGAAATGCATAAAATTTTAAGTCTTGACAAGGGCATATTTGCAATAAAAAAAACTTAGGGGCTCAGATGCATATTTTCCAAAATTATACAACTTACGTTTAATTTTTATAGATTATTTTACAATTTACAAATTGGTCAGGGCTTATATGCAATTTCACCACCTCACATGGGATGACACGTGAAGTGACGTGGACTGGATCCAGGAGCTATTATCAATAAAGACAGGAGTCATTATGCAAAATTTCAACTTTATTTTAAACACTATAATTTATTTACAATATTAAATAATAAATATACAAAAATCAGAGTACGGATATGCAAAGAACTCCACTAGAGCGCGGATCCAACGACGCTCCTTCCTTTAGTTGAGACGTGACGCCTTGAGGTAGATGATGATGGTTCGACGATGAAGGGCTTGGATTAAATCCACCCGCAGATCGAGCTCTTTGAGCGGGGCTAATCCAGTGGCTCTGTCTTGATCTGGACGTCAAGATTCATCGGACGGTAGAGACGAAGGTTCGCAGAACAGGGAAGAACACCCTCGACTTCAAACTTCGATCGACATGCATGTGAGCTTCCGACCTTCCCTCGAGCATCCATGGGTCCAAAAAGGATCATGCCGGTATTCTCTATCTGCTGGGGGGCACAAAAAGGACTGGGGGTCACCGGAGCTCTCCAACGAGGTCGGAGAAGTTGGAGGACCCAGGTATCTCCGACGAGGACCTATATCGCTTCCCCAGCGCTTCCTTGCGCTTCGTACCTGCACTGGATAAACCTAGGGACGAGGACAAACTGCCTCGTCCCGTTAGTAGGGAGAATGGGTGAAGCAAAAGGTGAGACGAGCTCCCACCGCCGAGCGACGGTGGAGGGAGGAGCAATTGCTCAATCTAAGCAAGATAAAGATGAGCGGAGATGCGTGCAATGATCAACATGCCTAGACGAACAAAATGAGGGTGGGATGCGTAACAAAGAGCATGCGAGGCACAATGACACGTTCGTCAGAGTGGAGCTCCGATGAACTACGAATGGGCTTGTACAACTAAAACTACGGTCTAAATGCGAAGATAAATGCAGAAATGAAACGTAGGAAGTAAAAACTAACTAAAAGAACAAAAACATGCAGTTCTTACTTGGCCTGAGACCACGAAGCATAGACATCGTCGGAGCGCCACTGGGTACACCTTCATCCTACTAGAGCTCAATCTTGTCGCAAGAACACCCCTCCTGCCACGGAGGAACTTGCTAGACCAAGAACATGGACTCCTAGACTCGGAACAATGACCAAATTTGAAATGGAGGTCGGAGGTAGTTATTTAAAGACATGTAATGCACCCTTATTGACCGACCCTTCGGATCGAATCAAATGTATGTACGAAAGTCTAAGTGGATGGTGTGAATGGTGGTAGATCAATGATGAATTTTCATGAAGGGATCGGAGACATTTGATCGATGGATCGAGCAGAAGAAATGCAAGAAGTCACAGGAAAAGACATGTGCATCAAGTCAGCTTGCCTGGAGAGACAGTTGACCAGAGGTCAACCATCGGAGGGCTTTGATTGGTCTAGCTCAGATGCTAGAAGACAAAACATAATGCTTTATTATGAATTTATTAATTAAATGTAATAAATGATTTTATTAATTTTTTGCTTATAAAATAAAAAATGTGTATAATTTAATTTAGTATTTTAATATGATTTTTATTTATTTTTTATGTTATTTATTACTAGTTAATTTTTAAGTTTATATTTATTGGTATATTCATCTATATTTTGGCTTATTTTATTTTTATTTTGTATCTTTTATTTTATTATTTTGTTCTCTTATTTTATATATTTATAAATTTTTTAGATGTATAAATATATTTTTATTATATTTTATGATATATTTTATATACTTAAATAAATAATGGTATATATTATATAGGTCTACTTATAGGTATTTCGTCTATGTTTTATATACATTATTTTATTTTTAGGTATTTTCTAGGTTTTATTTTAGCTTTATATTTTTAATATAGTATAAATAATATTTACAAGAGTATAAAAATGTAAAAGAATAAATAATAAAAGAATGATTTCTCCTTTTATATATATACATGTATTATTTATGTTTTGCCTATATATTTATATCTTTGATATTTTATTCTTTTTCTTTTCTTATCTTTATTCTATAATTTTGGCATTAGAAACACTGTTATTTACACAATAAATGCAATAAATGATGAATGCTATTTTGTACAAATTAATGATATTTACATGCATTACCTAGGGGTTTTAGGCCAAAATGATAGAATACAGGTGATGAAATGGAGATTTATCAATGCTCCGGTTACATTCCAAAGGTGCATGCTTTCTATCTTCTTGGACATGATTGACGAATATTTAGAGGTCTTCATGGATGACTTTTCGATCTACAACAATGGGTTTGATGCTTGTCTTGCTTGCCTATACCGAGTACTTCAGCGATGTATCGATGTCAACCTTGTTTTATCTTGGGAGAAGAGTCATTTTATGATGACTCATGGGACGGTCCTTGGCCACATCATCTCCAACATGGGCATGGAGGTTGATCTGACCAAGGTGAATATCATTAAGAAGCTCAATCCACCGTCTAATTTGAGATAGTTGCGGTCTTTTCTAGGACATGTCTGTTTCTGCCGATGGTTCATACACGACTTCAGCCGAATTGCATGATCGCTTACTGATTTGTTGACAAAAGACATGGAGTTTCTTGTAGATGATAAGTATCTTTCATCATTTGAGACTCTCAAGGGACTAGTTGTGCAGGCTCCTGTCCTTCATCCACCTGATTGTCTCTCCCACTCGAGATCATGACTGATGCTTTTGATTTTGCAATAGGGGTCATGCTTGGACAAAGGAGGGATGGAGTACTTTAACCATTCACTATACTAGACAGACTTTGGATGCCCCTCAACGGAATTATTCTGTGATTGAGAAGGAGATGCTAGAAGTAGTGTTCGCTCTTGATAAGTTCAGATCGTACATTCTTGGATCAAAAGTGACTATTTACACCGATCACACCGCCATCCTATACCTCATGGCAAAGAAGGATGCCAAAGCCATATTGACCAGATGGATCCTTCTACTCCAAGAGTTTGCCATAGAGATTAAGGATAAACCTTGAGCTAAGAATGTGGTGGCATATCACCTCTCCTGATTAGAGCATCTTGAGGATTCAGAACATACCACACCTATCACTAATACATTCCCAGACAAGGCGATTCTGGCTATCACCTCTCTTCCATGGTACACTGACATTGTGAACTATCTTGTTGCTAAGAAAGTTCCACAAAGTTGGCCAAGGCAACGACTTAAGACCTTCCTCGCGAAGGCCAAGTTGTACCATAAGAAGGATCCCACCTTTTATCATGAAGGGGGCATAGTGTTTGGCGTCGGTGTATTCCTCAGGAGGAGCACCATAGCATCCTCACCTACTGCCACAAGCTTGAGGCAGGAGGACATCACTCCGGGAGATGTGCAACACAGAAAGTTCTCCAATCCAACCTTTGGTGGCCTACCATCTTCAAGGATTTAGACGAATTCGTGAAGAGATGCGCTGACTGTCAGAGGATGGGCATTTGTGGACAGAGATATATGATGTCGATGCATCCCATTCACTTCTGTGAGGTTTTTGATGCATGGGGCATCGATTTCATGGGTCCATTCCCTAAGAGTAAGGGGTTTGAGTCATTCAGCTTGATGTGGATTATGTTAGTCGTTGGGTTAAGGCCATCCCCGCTCGAGCCGTAGATGCAGAAATTATTTGCAAACTTTTGAGGAAGAACATAATTTCATGGTTCTGGGTACCTAGAGTCTTGATTTCTGACGAGGGGATTCATTTTATCAACGACAAGGAAGGGCCCTTGCTAATGAGTTCAGCATTGACCATAGAGTTGCCACTCCATATCATCCGCAGACTAATGGTCTTGTTGAGGTTTTGAACACGGAGATTGAAACTATTATGCATAAGGTTGTTCGCCCAGATTGAAAGGATTGGTCACAGCTTTTGGACTCGGTCTTATGGGCTTATTGGACTTCCTTCAAAACACCTTTGGACACATCTCCTTTTAGACTCGTTTATGACAAGCATGCACTTACCATTGGAGATCAAGCATAAGTCACTTTGTTCAGTTACTGAGCTATTATTGGATCCCAAGAGTGTAGAAGACCAAGAGAGAAGAATTGGCAGTCCTAGAGGAATTGAGAGACACAACCTTCTCGAGTAGCCTACAATATAAGGCTAAAGTGAAAATATGACATGATTCTCACATTAGCCCTAAATAGTTTGAGCCGAACCAGAGAGTATGGCCATTTGATGCAAGGTTTATATTATTTCCAAGGAAATTACAAAATAAATAGAAGGGACCATACTGGGTTAGAAAGGTGCATGCCAATAGTAGCATTGATATATATGAATTGTCTTCTGATACCACCTTTCGAGTCAACGGTCAGCGCCTGAAGCCATACTTTGATCATGATCCGCTGGTTGTCCACGTTGCCCCTATTCATTTCGTATGAGATGCGTTCTTTGACTCATATCACCTGCATCTCATGCTTGCTTTTCACTGTTACTCCGTAGCTGTATAGATTCATTGTGTCTATATCATTCATTCTTTTCATCTAACACCTCATCTTCATCTTATGTTTTTGTTAGACTTAGGATGCACTTTATCCTAGGTATATGGGGGGTGTGATGAATCCCCATTCATCACTCTTTATTCTTTTATTTTAGCTACTTATCTTAGCTAAACCACATGTAAATAGCTGTAAATATAATAAATTAACAAAAGGCGTGCATTTGTTAATATTCAATAATTAGAATGCTTTTGTGCAAAAATAAAAGAATAAAGAATAAAAGAAAAAGAAGGAGGTAATTAGAATAAATATCGAGCGACCCGAACCCAAGGGAGGGCCAAGCAGTGTCCTGACCGCAAAAGAAAACAAGTAGAGAGAGATAGGGCCATTCACCTTGCACCTACACCCTCCTTCATGTATATATTTTACTTTCATAAAAATAAAAATTAAAAATAAAATGAGTTTCTCTTATTTTGTATATATTTGTAAAAATAAAATAAAAATGAGAAAAATAAAATCAAAATAAAAATCAAAATAATTTCTCTCTCCACACTGTAATACCTTGTATATAGGAATAACATCACTATTTATTTTACCCTTGTAAATAATCAATAAAAAATAAAAATTATTTTATATCTCAAATTTTATGTTGTAAAAAAATAAAATAAAAAATTAGGGTAATTGTACAAAAATAAAATAATAAAAATAAAAGTATAAAGTACATAGGTATTTTATACCTGTATATAATATTATATAATACATATATATTAATTTATTTTTCAAAAAAATAAATAAAAATCACTAAAAAATAGTTTAAAAATAAATAAACATTTTTCATTTTATAAATATTTTGAAATAAAATCTTTTTCTATTTTTAGTTTATTTACGAATATTTTATTTTCCTTGCATTCTGATTAGTCCACGGGGGAACGTTGACCCCTGATCAACCGCCTCCCTGGACCACTTCCTCCGCAGATCTTCGTCTCAGCCCGATTTCGCCAAATTTTCCCTCATTGACCCATTATCCATCCTTTTCGATTTGAGGCTCCGATTGTTGTGGGATGACCCGATATCCACGCCCGCCATATCCTCTAGGGATCCATCCCTTGATCTACGCGCTTCACTGCATTCTTCTCGGACCCCTGCTAAGTATAAAGATCGCCAGAGACACAACTTTTCTTCCATCTTTGGCCATTGCCTTCAGCTCCTGGGACCTCCATTCCCCTTCCTTGTGTGACAGCTAGAGAGGAGGAGTGTTGCAACGAGGGACCGCGGCCTCTAGCCTCAGATCCGGTGAGCTTCTCCCCGTGCTTCGCTACCGGCGAGCCCGAGCCTCTGGATGCGTCGCACCATTGAGGCAAAGACCCCCGGAGGTCCACGACCCCCAGCCCAGATGGATTCATCCACTAGGTAATCTAGATAGCTTCTAGTTCGCTTAGATTTTAGATTTTTCGATTCCGGCCACCCAACCTTCATCGGACCACCGTGCGTCCTCCGACCATCCATCTGCCATTCCGACAACCCCATCACCTCCGCCAGAGCTCGCTCCACCTTCTACGCTCCTTCACTCCCCCTGGTTCGCCCTGGAACAGGTCCCCGACTCTCCTCCGCAGTCGCCTCGCCAGAGAGTATCGCCCCGCCTCGCCTAGCCACCCATTCCGCCCGATAACAGGTCAAGGAAATTTGCCCTCGACCCATAAATCTTCTCGTACAGGTTTGAATGCCAGAGGGCTTCATCTGGAAGTCCAAGCAACTAGGCACATGTGCTCTAGGTCGTTCACATCGCCGGGGTCTTCCAGGACCTCGCGGCCTCATCGGAGCCCACTTTTCGCTGCGGACCATCTCCAGTGTCGTTTCGCCCAACAAAGCAGCATCAGAGGAGATCCCAGCCGCGCGTATCGGTTGCTCGAAGTTCGTGGGCGGCGAGTTCTTCGCCGCTCATCTAGGACCCTCCTCCGCCGTTGGATCGACCTCCTCCGCCAGGTTTAATCTCAGCCATCCATCTACGGGGAGCTCGCATCTATCGGAACAGTCTGAGAATCAGATCTCGCACATTGATCGTCGAAAGGGTATCGCCCTCTCCCAGCCGTCCGATCATAAGTGACACTCCTGCGACCGTCGGATATGTAATCAAGGGGTGATTTACAGTTAGGCCCTCCTTAGTTTCTGCATTTGGTTTGTAGTCTTGTAAATATTTTAAGCCGTTGTTTTATTTTGGATAAATTGCATTCATGACCCTGTGCTTATTTTATTTACAAATTCGTCCCACTGAGTGGGTTGCACGTTGTCTATCACGTGTCTTATGAGTTAATTGCATAATTTTCCTGAACTTTAGTGTTGTTACGATTTGAAGTTTTATTAATTGGAATGACATTTATGCCCATGTGTGTTTGATTCACGTGCCAAGCACGTGCGGCACTGGGCTTTTTGCATTTTCATCCCTAAAGTTTTTCCACGTGTTATTGTTGGCTGATTAGTTTTCAATAATTGCAACTAAGTCCCTATGTGCTGTGCATGTTTGATTGGTTGAATAAAATAGCATTTTTCACCCAAATCCCATGAAATTAGGAAACGCGGATCCTGCCATTGTGTAAAAATTTCATTGAATTTTTAGAACATTTTTTTCATTTTATATTTTAAAAAAAATCAAAAACACATTATTTTGCTACTGTCTAAATTGAAAAATCAACTAAAAATATTAAAATCCCTCTAAAAAATCCAAAACAATTACTTTGTGCTTGTTTTTGTGTGATCTTGCTTCTATCCGAATTTCATTACATTTGGACTTATAAAAACTTTAAAAATTGAAAAACACTAAAAACTCATAAAAATCGTTAAAAAATCTAAAAAAATCAAAAAATACAATTTCTTTTCCTCTAGTTAGGTTTTTACCTGTAGTTTTTTTATAAAATTGTTGCTTTTACTTTTATAGGCTATTTTTCTGTTTTTAAATAGCCTTTAGAGTCTGGCTGCACAGTGGCTTGCAGTTTCGCTCTTATTTCATTTTTAGAAAATTCACTAAAAATCATAAAAATCTGAGAAAAATACTAAAAACACTTGAAAACTCATAAAATCCAAAAATATTTTTATTTTAATTTTCTGACTTGTTTTGGTGTGTTAAATAATTTGTTGTTTGTGACGTTTTCCCTTCTTTTATATTTTCTTTATAATTAAAAATCACAAAAAATTTTAAAAATTTAAAAATCCACCAAAAATCTTTATTTCTGATCCCAGACTACTTCGTAGGATTTCCAATCCGTGCTCCTTGAGTCCAACCCTGGTAACTATACCAGGTAAAATAAAATAGCGAGACCGCTATTTGCCTTGATTTGTTGATTTATTTGATTTGGTGGTCTTTGTTTTCTTGTTGAGTCTGACTCGAGAGGTTGAGATCACAACGACCATTGATACCTTCTCTCCTTAGTCTCTTAGATTTTTGGCTCATCAGAATGGTGCCGTTGCCAGGGAGTACGTCTTAGTAGTCGATTTTCATTTTTCAGCTTTTTGTATTTGCTTGCATTTTCTAGCAATAATTTCATATTCCATTTTTATCACATTTTTATAATAATCTGTGGAATGATACACTTCTGTTTGATTTTCTTGCGAGGAACCAGGGATCGAGGCGACTTTCTTTGGGAAGCCGACGCAACCGCGTGACTTGGAGGCGGCTCTTTTCTGTATAGAGCTGCGGGAGAGCGCGAGGAAGGTGAACATGAGTTTGAGAGCGTAGAATAGCCGTAGATTAGTTTTATTTTTTGCAGACTTATTCTTATAATAATAATGGAGCAGACTCAGACACTTAGAGACTTTTGGTGTTTATCGGGGTCTGTTTCGCCGAGCACCGACGTGCTCGGGGGACCTCACCACGGTTTTCGTCAATTTTATTTTTATCGTCTATTTACTGCTTATCTGATTTTCAAGGATTTAGCCTTGGCCTTAGGATTTTATCTAATTGTGATGTAATTAATTAAGGCCCAACCCTAATTATCTGCCTGTACCTATAGTTCGCTAATTGGACCTAATTAATTAAATCACAAAGAAAAAGTCGGCTTAATTTGGCTCGAGTCCACGTGCCGTGAGGAACTACATACAACGCGTGCATGATCCGTTGTGGCAGACACCGAGTTGTTCCCAAGATCGGACTCATGACTTTAATTTGATTACTCGACTATTGTGCTTCTCGTGTAGAATTACTTCGTCTAAGGCCATTTTCCTCGTGCATCATATAGGTAGTTTTATTTCAGTCTTTACTTTTATGCGTGGATCACTCTGCATGTAGAGAGCTGGAGTCAGGTACGCATTTCTTACTCTGCATGCATCATTGTGTTTGATCGCGCATCGACTTTTTCGCCTTCTCCCCCAGTTTTCGGACTTAAATAATCCGGAGAACCGAAAAATTCGTTAGGCATTGTTTGATCTGAAAAATACCTAAAAAATAAAAACTATAAAATTGAGACTGCTAAGCACACTTGACCCTAAAAGACACTTCACCTAAAAATCGGTCTTGGGAGAGTAATCCCCTCATTGTTTGGTTTGGATGAGCGAGAGAGTGCCCCGCACACTAGGCTAGATCCACATCCGATTTCGGAGTAGACTACCAGCTTTTTATATGGGACAATCTATTGGGAGTATTGGATTCCTATCAGCTCGCGTAATCGCTCTGAAAGACTGATTTATCACCTAATAAAATTGACAAGATAATTGACCGAACCTTTGTGGTCTTCAGCTCAACGTTGAGTAGATGAATTATGGGTATGCTTTCTAATCTTGTGTGTTTCCAGATCCCATCCGCCTTCTCCTCCTCAATCTATTCTCTCCAGTTATTTATCTTTCTCCCTCCTACCCTCCCTTTAGTTTTTCCTCTTCTCTACCCGTGGATGATGGGTCTCCCTCCTTTCTTGCCGACTCTTGCTGCTTTCTCATCTGACACCCATCATTCCAATCCACCTTCGAGGGAGGTTGGATCTCCGATCGACCTTCCGTTCTCTCCCTCCCTTTCCCCCCATTCTTTTGGGCATGCTGTGCTAGACGTCTGGGGAGATCAGACTGAGCAGATACAAGACCCGGACGACTTCATCGTTGGGATGAGAGTGCACTCCATAGGAGATCACATAGAGCAGATGCGAGTTTCAGAGACTTCCTATGCCAGAATAATGGATGACCATACAGACCAAGAAGCTCAACCAGCTTCTACATTTAATCCATTCATTCTAAATATGGATTTCATTCAGAGACTGCCGACATTTTCAGGGGAGGTGCACGAGGAACCTTATCTTCATCTATCTAAGTTTGAGGACTTCTACGAGACCCAGACATATTCAGATATTACTTCAGAGGAGCTGATGTTGAAGACCTTCCCATTTTCTCTCCAGGACAGAGCCATGAGATGGCACAAACGATTGGTAAGGAAGTTTGCTACGTGGGGAGGATTACACTCAGAGTTTCTACAGAGATTTTATCCCCAACATAGAACAGATATGATGCGGTCTTTGATCACAGATTTTTTAGTAGACCCCCATGAGCCAATCCATGATGCATGGCTGAGGTTTCTTGACCTCTTGAGGAGATTTCCAGATCACAGACTTTCACAGACCGACCTTATTGAGATCTCCATGAGGGGGATGACCGCTGATCAGATTGCACTGGTAGTTACCTCGTGTGGTGGTTCACACCATAGTTCCGACATCGATTTACTTGATGCCATCTCCAGATCACTTTCATAGAGTCCATCTTCACGAGATACACTAGTCGGAACAACACACGAGGCTGATGCAGTACTAGTGGGGTGTGCCACACTTCATGAGGATAGAACTTCTACACACTAGATCGAGGACATGGATTCTGATGCATCATAAATGATGGATGACATGACTGCCATAGTGGAGGTTCTGACCCAGAGACTGCTCGAGTTCCCGTTGGTCTTCCAGCTAGAGGTCGAGACGGTCCCATACTTTTCAGTAGACGAGTCTGGGATATTAGATCTTATGATACTCCAGGAAATGGAGGAGCCCACATTAATACCGCCATCAGTCCAGACATTTGAGTGTCCAGTCCCAGACGACTCAGCTTTTACTCTACAGAGATACTTCTCCGACTTAGATAGATATCATGACTCAGCCCAGCAGCCACAGCTTGATGCGGGATACCACTTTGGGATGACTGATAGAGATAGTCCCGTCTTCGAGCCTTCTCTCCTCCAGATTGATGACCTAGATCCATTTCATGAGGAGCAGATGATAGCCAGCACTGCCGCAGCTCGAGGATCAGTTTCATACACTTCGACAGCTTCTGCGTTGATGATCAATACCTTTTCCTGTTTCCAAATTGATCAGAGGCAGACTTTAGCTGATGAGACGTTTTGGTGCACAGAGTGGGTGCTCGCCAGCAGCGTAGATATTCAGATCCGGATCCTCTATTTCTCACTGATGATCTTGCATTTCTCCCCAAGGGTTATCTGCTGGAGGATGCCCCTTACGATGCGAACTCGGTTTCACTTTATGAGAGTGTATCCGATCTGGTGGATCACAAAACCGAGTTTTCCGATCTTTCGGATTCTGAGTCATCTCACCTCGACGACCCTCGCGAGGATGAGCCGATCTTTGAGATATTCGATGATCTAACTGACTTTTCTCCATTATATGCATCGGATATCAGTTTTCTTAGTGAGTCTCCTGATCTTGACTTTCCACACTTTTTCGAGACATTGATTAAAGTGGAGGATTCCATGACTGATCCTTCTTTCTCCACGTTCAATTTCTTCAGCTCTACACTTCCACTCCAATCTGATCTCGAGCCAATGATTTTTTTGTACTATCGGATCCCGATCACATCTTCCCATATCCTTGCCCGATAGCAGACACCCACCTGATCGCCTATTTGGGTGTCTTCGTTTATACTGTTGATTTTGTCGTAGCTCATCTACCACGACTACGACGATAGTACGACATTCGCCTTACAGATGCCATCCTGAACCTTGACACGGCTTTATCCTAGCCTTTGCGCCCAGCTAGGGGCATAAAATCTAGCGCTTGATGAGAGGCACCTCAACATTGCTCACTTTGTATATACGTGTTTCGTCATGATTTGATCCTTGTCTCTTCCGCTTTGTTTTCACCCCAGGTCTCGTTTAGGATTATCTTTTCTATACTCAGGATATACCTCATCCTAAGTATAGGGGGGGTGTAAACACCGAGTTGTTCCTTTCGTTCTGTTTCTTTACTCCCGTTGTTGCCTATACCTAGGGAGACTTCACCCTAAGTATAGGGGGAGTGATGTCATTCCTTCTATCTTGTATATATTTGTCTTCTTCGTCTCTTTCTACCTATGTTCTCCTACCTATACTTAGGGATATTTTACCCTAAGTATAGGGGAGGAAGACCTTGTACATTCTTCCACTCGGATTTCCCTTCATGTACAGCTTGCTATACTTAGGATTACTTGATCCTAAGTATAGGGGAAAACACCGAGTCCTCTTCATTCTATTCTTTTATTCGTCATTGTAGTATACCATTCCTTTTCACTTCCCTATACTAAGCACGAGTTACGTCTTCTTCATCGCTCTTGATTCACTCTGAGGACATCGTTCGAGCTAAGTATAGGGGGTGTCGTATATATTTCATATATACTTTAGCCGTAACTCGTACTTTGTGTGAGTGTCTTAATAAATAAAAAGGATAAAAACCCTTAAAAATCCATAAAAAATAAAAAATTTTCTTGTACATAAAATTCTTTATTGCACATACATAGCTATTTATACAAATTATTTTTGTACAAATGTTTGTAAAAATCTTTTGTGTAAAGAGTTTGTAAATATTTTGATATCAAAATTATGTATATAGTACAAAATTTTTGTAAAATATTTTAAAAAACAAAAGTTTGCAAAAACCTTGTGTAAATATGTTAAATATTTTGCAAAACTTCGCATTCATGCATACATCCATGTTTTCAAACATTTTTCAAAAATGTTGCACATTTTCAAAAATCTTGTAAAAATTGCATATTTGTAAATATGTGTACAACTTTTCTAGATCTTGATTGACATTTAAACTGACCTAGAATTAAATTGGAAAATGGAACTTGATTAAGACCTTAATCCACCTAATTCAAAGAGGAACCTTATAGGGCTTAGGATTAAGACTTTTAAGGTCCATTTGGGACTTAATTCTTTGAGTCCACTAGGCTATGAGCATATGTCATCTTGATGAGCCTAAGTAGAACACTTAACAACGCACAAATGACTCTCAGAGACAATGGCTTTACTTGCACCAACACTTTACACATAGCTCTCCACGGATGAGGTGGTGAGGAGGCAGTTTCCTTTGGCTTGGGGTAGCATATGAGGGTAGTACTTCTAGACAGAACCTCTCTTCTTCTTATAGTGAAGGAAGTACGTCTCAACTTGGTCTGGTGGTGATGAAGTCTAAAGACGGGAGTTGTGGGTTGCAATAAAGCTTCAAAAGAGGGATAGTCTACTGACTCAACAGGAAAAACTCCTTATGTATATGCTGCACCATGTAGATATGTTGTATATATGTACATCAAAAAAAAGTACAAAGAAAGAAAATCTCCAAAAAAGTGGTGGGTCTGATTGAAAATAAAATACCCACCGGAGTGTATATAGTCCAATAAAGCAAAGATTATGTTACATATGTCCATCTCATGAAGCTTGCAGCGGGAGACTCAGCTACACTGGTTGGGCTCCCAAGGATACATGGCTACACTGGTCATGGTCCATTCTCTTCTTCCCCCTCTTCTTGAGCCGGTTGTACTTGAACTTAGAAGGGAATACCCAGCTCCTCGAGGAAAGAGTTGCTTGACTGAGGCATTAGAGTTACCTTGTTAAGGGGGGTTGTCGCTTTGTCATTTCTGAGGTGGGGAGTTACATATCACTTACACGGTACAAGGAAAGATTCGTGGTCATTAGAGTTTGTGTATGTAGACTTGTTCTGATCTAGTTTATTGAGGAGTCTTGACCATAGATTGGTGGAACTTAGAGGCTGTTGAGTTTTAAGCTTAAGTCTAAATAAGGTTCTGACAAATTAATAATCCAAAGGTCTGACTGAGCTCCATATTTCAATTTAATAAAGGAAAGTTTAATAATCAATCTTGATTTCCCTTCTTTTTCTTTTTATTTCTCTTTTTCACTTCTTTTTCAAATAACTGTTTGCTAAGGGACTAGCAAAAGTAAAGTATAGGGAGGTGATGAATCCCCATTCATCACTCTTTATTCTATTATTTTAGCTACTTATCTTGGCAAAACCACATGTAAATATCTATAAATACAATAAATTACCAAAAGACATGCATTTGTTAATATTCAATAATTAGCATGCTTTTGTGCAAAAATAAAAGAATAAAGAATAAAAGAAAAAGAAGGAGATATTTAGAATAAATATTGAGCGACCTGAACCCAAGGGAGGGCCAAGCAGTGGCCTGACCGCAAAAGAAAACAAGTAGAGAGAGACAGGGCCATTCACCTTGCACATACACCCTCCTTCATGTATATATTTTACTTTCATAAAAATAAAAATAAAAAAAAATGAGTTTCTCTTATTTTGTATATATTTATAAAAGTAAAATAAAAATGAGAAAAATAAAATCAAAATAAAAATCAAAATAATTTCTCTCTCCACACTGTACATACCTTGTATATAGGAATAACATCATTATTTATTTTACCCTTGTAAATAATCAATAAAAATAAAATAAAAATTATTTTATATCCCAAATTTTATGTTGTAAATAAATAAAATAAAAAATTGGGGTAATTGTACAAAAATAAAATAATAAAAATAAAAGTATAAAGTACATAGGTATTTTATACTTGTATATAATATTATATAATGTATATATATATTAGTTTATTTTTCAAAAAAATAAATAAAATAACTAAAAATAGTTTAAAAATAAATAAACATTTTTCATTTTGTAAATATTTTGAAATAAAATCTTTTTCTATTTTTAATTTGTTTTACAAACCTTTTATTTTCCCTCCATTCTGATTGGTCCACGAGGGAATGTTGACCCACGGTCAACCGCCCCCCGGACCACTTCCTCCTCGGATCTTCATCTCAGCCCGATTTCGCCAAATTTTCCTGCATCGACCCATTATCCATCCTGTTCAATTTGAGGCTCCGATTGTTGAGGGATGGCCCGCCATCCACGCCCCACCATATCCTCTAGGGATCCATCCCGATCCGCGCGCTTCACTGCATTCTTCTCAGACCCCCGCTAAGTATAAAGCTCGCCAGAGCTGCAACTTTTCTTCCATCTTTGGTCATCGCCTTCGGCTCCTGGGACCTCCATTCCCCTTCCTTGAGTGACAGCTAGAGAGGAGGAGTGTTGCAGCGAGGGACCGAGGCCTCTAGCCTCAGATCCGGCGAGCTTTTCGCCGTGCTCCGCCGCTGGCGAACCCGAGCCTCTAGACGCATCGCACCATTGAGGCAAAGAACCCCGGAGGTCCATGACCTCCAGCCCAGACGGATTCATCCACCAGGTAATCTAGATAGCTTCTAGTTCGCTTAGATTTTAGATTTTTCGATTCCGGCCACCCAACTTTCATCAGACCACCGTGCGTCCTCCGACCATCCATCTTCCATTCCGACAACACCATTACCTCCGCCAGAGCTCGCTCCACCTTGTACACCCCTTCACTCCCCCTGGTTCGCCCCGGAACAGGTCCCCGACTCTCTTCCGCCGTCGCCTCGCCGGAGAGTATCGCTCTGCCTCGTCCAACCACCCATTCCGCCCGCTAACGGGTCGAGGCAATTTGCCCTCGACCCAGCAATCTTCTTGTGCAGGTTTGAACGCCATAGGGCTTCATCTAGAAGTCCAAGCAACCAGGCACAAGTGCTCCAGGTCGTTCACGTCGCTGGGGTCTTCCAGGACCTCCCGACCCCATCGGAGTCCACTATTCCCTGCAGACCATCTCCAGCGTTGTTTCGCCCAACAGAGCAGCATCGGAGGAGATCCCAGCCGCGCGTATCGGCTGCTTGAAGTTCGCTGTTGGCGAGTTCTTCGCCGCTCATCTAGGACCCTCCTCCATCGTTGGATCGACCTCGTCTTTCAGGTCTAATCTCAGCCATCCATCTACGGGGAGCTTGCATCCGTCGGACCATTCTGAGGATCAGATCTCGCACGTTGATCGATGAAGGGGTATCGCCCTCTGCCAACCATCTGATCATATACCAGAACCGTGGTACCCCGATACGTACATTTGCAGTATTTCAATTCCGATCGCATTAAGTTCTCGGATAGCGACAGTCTTCCGACTTGTCGTAAGTCCGAGAAGGGAAATATGACATTAATATTCAATTACCACATATGTCACCAATTTCGTTAATTTTCATATTATGTCCCAAGAAGAGAAAAAACATATATCAAATTATCTACGAACAATAAATTTTGTGACTAATAAATGGTTCTCATGCAGAGCCATGTCATCCCGACCAGACCAGGAGATGACTAACGAACTAGCACACATACTTACTACTCTTATCGACCTTTACATGTTCTATTTGATTATGGTGTGACACATTCTTTTCTTGCTTCGAGGCTACATGCTTCTTTAGGTAGAGTCGCAAAGACTCTCTCTTCCCCATATCACATCCGAGGGCCAAGTGGCCAGCTGTTTATTATTTCTTTGATAGTCAGGCACTTGCCCATACTGATTGGCGGACACGAGATGCTCGCAGATTGTTTACTCCTACAACTTGATGAGTTCGACTTGATTTTGGGCATGGATTGGTTATCAGCTCATCATGCGCTTGTTGATTGCTTTAGGAAGATAGTTGTCTTAGGATTATAGATTTACCGGAGTTCACTTTTGAGGATACTTTACATGACTTGTTGATCAGGGTTGTGATTCATACCTTTCATTTGTTCGGGAGGTATCTGATCAGGAGACAATGAAACATGATATCCGAGTAGTATCAGAATACCCGGATCCTCGGGGGTTCACATTTTTGCTCCGTAGTTTCTGCATTTGGTTTGTAGTCCTGTAAATATTTTAAGCCGTTGTTTTATTTTGGACAAATTGCATTCAGGACCCTGTGCTTATTTTATTTGGAAATTCATCCCTCTGAGTGGGTTGCACGTGGTCTGTCACGTGTCTTATGGGTTAATTGCAAAACTTTTCTTGAACTTTAGCGTTGTTACGGTTTGAAGTTTTATTAATTGGAATGACATTTATGCCACCGTGTGTCTGATTGACGTGCCAATCTCGTGCGGCACTGGGCTTTTTGCATTTTCAGCCTTAAAATTTATCCACGTGGTATTGTTTGGCTGATTAGTTTTCAATAATTGCAACTAAGTCCCTATGTGCTGTGCATGTTTGATTGGTTGAATAAAATAGCAATTTTCTCCCAAATCTCATGAAATTTGGATACAAGGATCCTGCCACTGTGTAAAAATTTCAATGAATTTTTTGAACATTTTTGTTTTCATTTTATATTTTTAAAAATTCAAAAACCCCTTATTTTGCTATCGTCTAAATTGAAAAATCAACTAAAAATATTAAAAACCCTCTAAAAATCCAAAAAATTACTGTTTGCTTGTTTTGTGTGTTCTTTCTTTTATCCGAATTTCATTGCATTTGGACTTATAAAATTTTAAAAATTGAAAAACACTAAAAAACTCATAAAAATCATTAAAAATTCTAAAAAAATAAAAAAAATACAATTTCTTTTCATGTAGTTAGGTTTTTACTTATAGTTTTTCATAAAATTGTTGTTCTTTATTGCTGCTGCTACTGCCTTTCGTCCCTTCCTCGTCAAGTGAACTCAGGTGCGTCATAGATGGGGCATGTTCCCTTCCCACCTGCCTTGCCAGCCCCTCTTAGTTTGTTCGAACGAGAATGTTGTGCCATCCAGCGGAGCTTAGAAGAAGGTGACTCGGAGCTTCCTCTCGTCACCCTTTCTGCTACGCCGTCCGTTTGACGGGTGAAGAAGCTCCTGTTTACCAAAGATCTTCCGCTTCTTGATCTTCCAGTCGTCTCAAGAAGTCGTAAAGAAAACCAACTAGATATATAGTAGGAAGGCGAAAGAGACTTGCCCTTGTCCCCCGAAGCGGCCCGTATATAGACATGCTCTTTATTTGGAGTCAGGTTAATATGAATATCTAGTGGACATCATCCGCAGGGGAAGACCCTTCTTTTCCATTTAGACTTTTGTAGGCTATTTTCTATTTTTAAATAGCCTTTATAGTCTGGCTGCACAGTAGCTTGCAATTTTGCTGTTATTTCATTTTTAGAAAATTCATTAAAAATCATAAGAATCTGAGAAAAATACCAAAAACACTTGAAAACTCATAAAATCCAAAAATATTTTTATTTTAATTTTCTGACTTGTTTTGAGTGTTAAATAATTTGTTGTTTGTGACTTTTTCCCTTCTTTTATATTTTCTTTATAATTAAAAATCACAAAAAATTTTAAAATTTTAAAAATCCACCAAAAATCTTTATTTCTGATTCCCGACTACTTCGCAGGATTTCCATTCCGTGCTCCTTGAGTTCGACCCTAATAGCTATACCAGGTAAAATAAAATAGCGAGACTACTATTTTCCTTGATTGATTGATTTATTTGATTTGGTGGTCTTTGTTTTCTTGTTGAGTCCGACTCGAGAGGTTGAGATCGCAACGACCATTGATACCTTCTCTCCTTAGTCTCTCGGATCTTTGGCTCATCAGGGTGTCACACCTGTGATTATCCATTTGATTCTATCACCTCTATTTTTCTTCCTATTCTTAGGGATATTCTACCTTAAGTATAGGGGAGGTAATATCTATATATGTTATTCCTCGATTCTCGCTTTTTGCACAGTCTTTTATACTTAGGTTTACTTGACCCTAAGTATAGGGGAATCACTGATTTCTATTGATTATATTCTTTTGTTCGTCGTTGTAGTACACTATTCTTTTCACCTCCCCATACTCACCACGAGTTATGTCTTCCTTCATCGCTCTCTGATCACTCTGAGGACATCGTTCGAGCAAAGTATAATGGGGGTGTCGTATATACTGTATATATACTTTAGCCATGACTCGTACTTTGTGTGTGTTAATAGTACGACTAAATCGTAATAATTCTTTAAAAAAATTCTCATATAAATATTTACAAAAACCTTGTAAAAATTATTTTTTACAATTATTTGAAAAACTATTTAGATTATAATTTTTTTGTAAATATTTTTGTATCAAAATTATGTATATAGTACAAATTTTTTGAAAATGTTTGAAAATAAATGCTTGCAAGAATTTGTTTGTAAATATTTGTAAAAGTATTTTGGAAAGCTTTTCCCTTATTTCCTGCATTTTGAAAATTCAAAATTTCCATAAAATTTTGAATATTTTGAAATTTCCCTACAAGAAGAGTTTTTGTATATACTTACATGTACATTATTCAAAATCATGGTTGGCATTTAAACTAGTCTAAAATTAAATTGAAGAATGGAGCTTGGATAAGAACTTAATCCACTTAACTTTAGAGCAACCTTATAGGATTTGGAGATAAGACTTTTCCGATCCATACTGACTTAATTTTTCAAGTCCACTAAGCTATGTTCACATGTCATCTTGATAAGCATAATTAGAACACTTAACAATGCATGCATGACTCTCAGAGACAATGGCTTGACTTGGAGATACACTTTACACGTAGCTCAACACAGATGAGGCGGTGAGGAGGCAAAATCCTTTGGCCTTGGAGTAGCATACGAGTGTAGTAAAAGTAGCTGGAACCTCTCGTCCTCCTCTAGGGAGGGAAGTTCACCTCAACTTGGTCTAGTAGCATTGAGGTCTAAAGACATGAGTCTGTGGATTGCAATAATGCTTCAAAAGAGGGATAGTTTACTGGCTCAAGAAGAAAAATTCCTTATGTACATGCTACACCATGTAGATATGTTGTATATATGCACATTAAAAAAAGTGCAAAATTGTGAAAAACTCCAAAAAAAGGGACAAGCCTGATTGAAAATAAAATGCTTGCCGGAGTGTATATAGTTGAATAAGCAAAGCTTATGTATTCCACCATCTCATCTCATGGAAGCTTGTAGCTGGAGACTTAATTACACTGGTTAAGCTCCAAGGGATACGTGGCTACACTGATCACGATCCATTCTCTCCTTTCCCCTCTTCTTGAGCTGGTTGTACTTGAACTTAAAAAGGAATACCCCACTCCTCGAGGAAAGAGTTGCTAGAATGGGGGATTAGAGTTACCTTGTTGTTGGGAGGTTGTTTCTTTGCCTTTTTCGAGGTGAGAAGCTATATATCACTTACACAGTACAAGTAAAGATTCATAGTCATTAGAGTTTGTATATGTAGGCTTGTTCTGACCTAGTTGTTGAGGAGACCTGACCATAGAATTGTGGAACTTAAAGGATATTAAGTCTTAAACCCATTTCCCAATAAGTTCTGCCAAACTAACAATCCAAAGGTCTGACCGAGCTTCATACTCCAATTTAATGTAGATAAGTTTAATAATCAACTTGGGTTCTTTTTCTTCTCTTATTATTTTCACTTCTTTTTCAAATAAGTATTTACTATAGGGGGATGATGAATATATGATTCTCATTCTTTATTCTTTTACTTTAGCATTATCTTTTAGCAAAACCACCTATAAATATTTGTAAATCCAATAAATTAACATTGTACATGTCTTTGTTAATATTGCATAATTAACCCATATTTTCCAAAAATAAAAGAATAAGGAGAAAAGAAAATGGTTGTATTTACAGAAAAAACAGAGGGATCAAACCCTGATAGAAGGTCAAACCTTAGCCTGATTGATAAGGAATACAAGTAGGGGGGACATAGGGTACATTGTAAATAATACCTATAAAAATAAATATTTAAATTTATTTTACATTTTTTGTAAATACCATATTATTTTTGAATACTTGTATCTAGCCCTAATAATAAAATAAATATCATAAAATACAAACTAAAATAAAAATAAAATCCATAATTTATTGTGAAAAAGCCACATGTGTGTATATTGTATACATTACCTATTTATTTAACACCTTTATTTTAATTGTGAAAATTAAATAAAAAATTATATTATATTCCTCAAAATGTTTTGTAAATAAATAAAATATAAAATAAAACATATTTTTGTAAAAATAATAAAATAAAAATATTTGTATATAATATATATGTATAGTATACATTTATATAATAGATCATATTGTATATACTATATATATTCCTAAAAATAATTAAAAATCACAAAAAATAGTTTATAAAATAATAAACATTTTCATTTTATTCACTTTTTATTTTAAAATCATTTACTATTTTATATTTAATATTCTTTTATTTTGTAAATCCTGAATTCTGGTTCGTCTACAGTGGATTGTTGAACTCGGTCACCCCTGCCTTCCAGCCGACTCAATCCGATCAACCTTCGCCGGACCCGTTTTCTTCCCTTTTTCCCGATTGGGCCAGACATCCATTCACATTGATTCTTGCGCCCAATTATGCTCCTACGATCCATGATCCTCACGGATCCCTAGGCGCAGCCGGATCGTGTTAGGGTTTCGCTGAATCTTACGATCTTTCTGGACCCTAGCTTTCCCCTATAAGTAATCTTCTTCGCCTCCCGAGCTGAGCTTCTCGTTCCTCACCACCTTCTTCCTCCCTAGTCACCTCCAACTAAGTAACAGGAGTTCGGAGCGCCCTTTGGAGCCTTGTTTGTTGGTCCATTGAGCGAAGCTTATCGCATGGCTGTAGCGCCGCCGCGAGAAGCGTCTTTCGCCTACCGCAACCTAGTCGAGGCCATAACCTCGCCCTCATCCTTGCATGAATCCCCAAAGCACATAAAAACCTTTAGGTAACCCTTATCTTGCCCACATTTCCCATTTCACCTCGATTTAGTCCATATCATCTACGCCATCGTTCACCAGCTCAAACCAACTGGTCGAAGCTCCATCACTCACCTCTCACCACATAGATCGATCTGCCAACTCAACCCCTATCTCCTTATGCATCCTGACCACCTTGAATCTTTCTCATCGAAGCCAGATTAGGATCGACCTCTTCTCTCGTGAACCTCAGAGGCCACTTTCGCATCCCCCTTCAGCTTCTTTCCTTTTCCTTGTAAAATAACAGTGACCGAAGATTAGTATTCGAGCCTAGCATCTACCAAAAGGTTGAAATGCGCGTGGAGCATGATTCAGACCCCCAGATGCTCAGGCAGAGTAGCTACATGTAGAGCATCACCTCCCCGACCTTCTGACCGTCCATTCCTCCATTTGAGCCAGCCACTCGATGTAGTCCACCCTCACGAAGAAGTCGGACCCCTTCGCAACTTCATCAGAGCTACGGATTTCTCTCCAATCTCGACGAAGTTTACCTGAGATGAGTTATTCTAGCCACTTCATTCGTCACTCGATCTGGAATCACTGCCCCAGATTTGATCCGAGTCTTTCTTTAGCATCTCATTCAGACACTTGGATAAGATCTGTCCCCCCTCATCCGACTGCACGCTCTAGCTTCGTGTCAGAGGTGTAAAATCTTCAGATAACAGCTCATCAGAGCCATACCAATGCCCGCAACAAAACCGCCAGATCATTTGGAGAGGCTCATCAGGACTGTACAACAGAGCACCCACCCCGCACGCACCTGAGGGTAAACTTCACCTTTTCCCCCGTAGTTTATGTTATTTCATTTCATCTAATGATTGTAATAAATAATTAGTTAAAATATTTGTAGTTAGACCCATGTAGTTCTATTATTTGCACTTTAGTCCAGTCGAGTTTCAGTCACGTGTCCGCACGTGCTTTTCTAGGATATTTGCAACATTTACCTTGAACTTTTTACTCGTTATGAAAGAAATGACATGTTTTGAATATTTGCAATTATACCCCTAACTACTTGATCACGTGTTCCGCATGCCCTTTCTGGATTAATTGCATAGTTGGACCCTGAAGTTTTATTGCATTTTATGCTTTGGTCCACACACTTAGATTAGTTGCATATAGGTCCATGTGAGCTGTTTTTAACTATTTGTCTTTGATTTAGTACAATAAATATTAAATCAACTATAAAAATTATGTAAAAATTACTTATAGCTCTTGATAGCATGTATTCTTGGTGATAATCTTTGGGTGTTTATTTCATGCATTTTCACTTATTAGAAATTCAAAACCCCTAAAAAGTGTCCTGTTTGTATTAAAAAATGATAAAAACTTGAAAAGCCTTGAAAAATTCCACAAAATTAAGGATAGTGTCTTTTATTATCCTTTAGGTTCAGTATCATTTTTGCTGAAAAATACCCTATAAAAATCATAATAAATGCAAAAAACTCAAAAATTTATAACAAATATATATAATTGTAGAAAAATCCAAAAATAGTGATCTCAGTGCTTGTTTGTAAATATTTTTCCTCTATTTTCTCATAAAAACATCCTAGGAAATTTGAACATTTTAATTATTCTTAATTTGCAAATTACTCCTAGTTGTAAATTATTTGTTATTTTTATCACTGTATGATTTTTAGAAAATCACAAAAAATTGAAAAATTTATAAAAATTACCACTCATATAGAAAATAGAAGAACACTTTCCCTACGAGTCACTCCAAAATCTAAATAATGAATGATAAGGGAAAGTGGTTTTCTTGGTCGTGACATTTAGGCACATGTAATCAACACAAGCATCCACGATGTGGGTACTCGTGTCACGATCTCTACCATGTCCTCATTGGTAACCATCTGAATTCCTGACTTCTTTGGGATAACATGAAGTGGGGCCACCCACGTGGAGCTAGAAATAAGGTATATAAAATCCTTCTTTGTAACATTTCTTAATTTCTTTCTTTACTACTTCCCGAAGATTAGGATTCAGTATCTTTTGAAACTCACGAGAATGTCTGACATTATCCTTAATAAAAATATGTTGTGAGCAGAGAGTAGGATTAGTCCCCACGAGATCCAACAATGTCCAGCCTATAGCTTTGCGATTTTTCTTTAAGACATCTAAGAGCCTAAACTCCTATTATAAGGTTAAGTCAGAACTAATGATGACATGAAATCTCTCTTATGGTCCCGTAAGAAAGGCATATTTCGATGTAGGAGGGAGCATCTTTAGCTCTGGCAATGTTGTATCATCGATCAAGTCTGGTTAAATCACCTTTAAATCCGATTCTGTAATGCATAAAGAATTGGTCCAATTATACGATACTTGCCACCAACTCTGATGGGTAAGGAGTCATATCACCAAAGAGACACAATATTTCGATGTAGGAGGGAGCAACTTTAGCTCTGGCAATGTTGTATCATCGATCAAGTCTGGTTAAATCACCTTTAAATCCGATTCTGTAATGCATAAAGAATTGGTCCAATTATACGGTACTTGCCACCAACTCTGATGGGTAAGGAGTCATATCACCAAAGAGACACAATAGTTCAAACAAAGTCGAGTCCGACTCCTTATCTATGTCCATTGATCGTTCTGATGGAGATGGAATCGACAAATCCGAAGGAATATCTAAGTTATCAAGGGAATATGGGATGCATCTCTCAAAACATAAGGCAATACATGACAAACTACATCGTGAACTAAATCTTCTCTAGATGAGAGGGTATCTCTCTTCCCTACTGAGGTGTGTCTCCAAATACCAACTATGGTGATCATCTTGCAATCTGCCTCTGAAGATGAGTCCTCTGTGCTAGTTTCTGAGTCAGACCACCGCCACTTCGTTTGCTTCATCTCTAAGTTCACTTCTCCTCCTGGAGAACGAGACTTCATCATTCTTGTCTAATAATCAAATGATGCACTGACGGTCCTAAGGTATGGTTGTCCAAGAATGATCTGAGACTCTCTCCAGTGATTGGGGATGTTTGTATCAAGGACCGTAAAGTCCATCTTATAATCTTTCCCCTCAATCAAGATAACTACATTCTTCACTTCTCCTTTAGGTCTCTTTATTGACTTGTCTACGAATTGAAGTAAGGCTCGCGATTTTTATAGTGGTCCTACTCTAACTTCTCTTAAATTGCTAAAGAGAAGATTAATTGAAGAACCATTATCTAGGAGAGTGCATACAATGTCATCGATATGACTTTCCACATAGTAAAAAGTGGGAGCACAATGGAGTACAAAAATCAGTGTAAGACATGACAACGGACGCACGCAGCGGGTACGTACGCGAGCGCAGAAGGGAGGTATGAAGTGAAGCAGTTCGCATCGAGGAGTAATACGGTACGATCATATTGGCGTACGTACGAAGGCGCCCGGTATCGGTATCAACGCGTAGCAATCCACAAAGGCATCGAGCGTTGAAGGTGCTGAGTACGAGCATTGTCTTGCATGCTCGGTAGTACGCATACGAGAGTGGTCTGGAGGCGACAATAGCGAAGTTCTGGAGGACCTTCCCTTAGCACGCAGAATGCTAAGGAAGGGTTTATCACACGAGGGTGTTGCATCAACAAGCATTGGAGTGTGAGTGTGTTGATGACTGGGCGATTGATGTGGCATCAACCATACGGGAAGATGAAAGGACAATGAGGGAGTCGAAGAGACAAGAAGACGAAGAGTTGTTGTGGAACGTGAAGGGTTGCCGAAGAACTCCAAGGGTCTCTTGTGTCTTTATGTGTCATTATTGCAAATGTAATAATGAGTGTCCCTTGGGTTGCCTTGAGTCTTGTATAAAAGGAGAGGTGGCGGCTCATTTGTAAACACACAAGTGTAGAGTGTAAACACCTCACTCCGGAGCGAGTTCCCCTTCTAATAAGAGAAGAAGCTTTGTGTCCGTGCTCGTGTGATTGTGTCGTTGTGTTCTTGAGCATTCTTGAGCGAGTTCTTAAGAGTGTTCTTGTGCGATCCAGGAGTTCATGCTTGTGTTTGTGTTGGAGCATCGGTATGCGAGCAAGCAAGAATATGAGAAGAGTTAGAGCACGTCCGTGACCATTCTACTTAGGAAGGCTGGTTGGCTAACGCCATACAGGTCGAAACCGGTAGCGGGATTTTGACCCTGTAATATTTGGTATCAGAGCACATGTCAAAATCGGTAGCGGGATTTTGACCCAGTGACATTTGGTATCAGAGCCTCTCGTGTGACCCACGCACTACTTTTCAATTTGTGGTGTAGTATACAATGGGTGGTGTGGATGGGTTTTCTTCTTTCTCCTCCTCGCGCCTCTCCTCCTCAATTCCCCAGGATGCATTTGATGAACGTGAAAATCCGCCTCTATAAGAATCGATAATCGTAGTATAGGAGGCGGAAATCGGTCAATCAAAAACCACAACCTTTGAATGTTGTGGAGAATTTTTCTTGGCAAGTCTACCAAGGTCGAACATAGGGAACGATGATTTTTAGTTGCATGGTTTTAAATTAAATTAAATAATTAATTACTTGCTCAATTAATTTCTGTATTGAAAGAATATCATACAATGCAATGCAAATGCGAAGATAAAAACATAGATAATAAAGCTCAGTATCTGTGAAGTATACATTTTTTATCCAGTAAAATGTTGATCAGTATCCTCGAATTGAAATCACAGATTGAATAATTTCAATATGTATCCAAATTATTTCCAATGCATCAGATTAATAGATCAATTGATAATGATCTAGAAGTAGAATATTCATCCTCAGAATTTCTATGATTTAATTCCTCAATTAATCATCAATGATATTAAAGGAATAAATCTTAAATAATCTCCTACAAAGTTGAATCCTAAAAAATAACAATAATAGTATAAATAAATTCAGGCCTTTGCACTTAAATCCCTGCAAATAAAGTCTATAATCTTTTTAGTTAAGAAAGGTACAAATACACCCAGATGAAGCCTGCATTTATCAAAATGCTCCTCAAATGATAATCATCAATAAACAGTCTCAGATCTGTTCATAAGAGATGTAATATGAAAGAGCACGAAATAAGCTTCAAAATGACATATTATATGCTAAAATCGGAGTTTAGACGGAAAATATATGCTAAAATGAAGAGCCAGGGACTAAAATGTAATAAAAAGTTAAGTTTTCTCAATCGAGTCCTTGAAGGTCTTATCTGTAATTTGCAAAAATCGAAGGGGCCACTCTGAAACTTTTCCGATTTACCACGTGCGTGGAACGTTCCCTGGTTGGCGGAGGTCTTTATTTAGATTCTGGAAATTTCGAGGGCATAGACACAATTTACCCCTCAGCACGTGCTGCACACGTGCGTAGGTTAGGAGGCTCGGTGGGGGCGGAGCTGCGGTTTGGGCGTGGGGCTTAGGTTCGGAGCTACGAACCAGAGGCTTGGTCGACTTGGCTGAAGGCTCGGATCGAGACTCAGGCTCAGGTCGACCGAGCCTCCTCGTTGCTGGTAATGCTATGCTTGGGAGCCCGATCCTGGAGGTGTGGGGGCTTGGCTCGGGCTACTAGCGTGGCTGAATAAGAGCCATTGGGTCAAGGGATAACATCTGATCCAACGACCCAGATGACGTAGGTCTTTGTCATGGTGTCGGGCGGAGGCGGAGGCCTGAGCGAGGCGGAGGCGATGGCAGAATCTGTCAACGGTCCCTGCAAGGTTACAAACAAGAGAAATAAACGATGAGGCAAGTTTGAGCTCGAGCCCAATGATGGAAAGTGGATTGACTGAGGTGGAGATCCTATGCAGGCAGGGGAGATGGAGGATCTGGATCTCGACTCTTTGCAAGAGTCGGGGTGGATTTTGGCGATGGGGTTTGACGGAGATGGGAGAGGGCGGAGGATTGAGAGAAGGACTGGAGGCAGAGTCATCTGTGGGTGGTTGCGAAGATGCTCGATCGTGAAGATGCGATCGAGAAGGTTGGTTAGGAGAAGGATGGCGGTGCAAGGGCGATGGGGTGAGCAAACCGATGATCGGTCGGTGGCGGAGACAGGGGCTGGTGCAGGTAGGTGATGTCAGTGCTTAGGAGGTGCTGGGGTGTATGGTGATGGGAAGATGGAGGAGAGGTGGAGTTCACCTGGGGATGAGCTTGGGGGAAAAGCTCTGAGTTCTCGCTCAATGAAGGCGGTGGTACCTTCAGAGCTCTGCTGCGGTCGAGGGATCGCTGCAACGAAGGGATCGTTCCTTCGGATCAAGCTGATGGATGTCGTCATTTGAGACTCCAAATCATCGTTGTCACCGACTGACCGGAGGAGCTGCGGGCCTTTGTTATTGGAAATGGCGAATAGGCAAGATGACCGATGATGGGGGGGGGGCTTTATAGGAGAGGTGGGGAAGAGATGTTATGCATGTGCTGCTGTAACAACCAGAGAAGGGGAGGAGATGCGGCGACGACCGTTACGAGGGAGGCGACAGTGACAGTTACATGCAGCTGTGGCGAAAAAATGGGGGGGGGGGAGCAGATAACGGCTGGAGGAGATGAAGGGGGGTCGCATGCTAGGCACTGACCTCGGGGGGCGGGGGGGGGGGAGGGGGGGGGGGGCAATGGAGAGAGAAAGTGGAGTGGCATCCCAAAAAAATCAAAGATAAATAAAAATAGAAAAGAACTAGAAGGAGATCTCCGATCGAAAAGTTTCCTTCACGAAAGTTGTTTGTCTCAACGAGATCTACAATTTAATGAAAGATCAGGAGTAAAAGAGGTCATTTGTGTGAAGAGGTATTTTTGGTGGTCTCCAAGTGTATAGGAAACCGACTTTTGGAGTTTTACAATTTTTTGGTGGTTTTAAGAGAGGACAAAATTCTAGAAAAAATACGATAAAATATAAGAAAATTAATTACAACTAATCTATTTTTTGGATTTTTAATAAATAAGAAAATATGGAAATAAAATAGAAGTACGGAACACACAACGTTTGTACAGACACATGGACACGGTCAGTTTCTTTAATTTCAATTTTAATCTAGATTTGGATTTTTATGTCATTCAATAAAACTTTCATCAAAGAACACAAATAAATAATAAATAAAATTTAAAAGGTTAATTATGTACATAAAACTCCGATCAAAAATTGTAAAAAGTTAAAATGCGCAAAAGTGGCCTAAAACCCAACTTTCACATATGAGCTCCGAATTTTACGAAATTGGCCTTGTTTTGAAGATATTTGAAAATGGAGTACATTAAAAGTAAGTAGACACTATATGAGAGAGAAATACATGTTTTAATCCGTCAGATGTGACATTAGACTTTGGGATCATTTAACACTTATTTGAGTTAGTAATATTTTTTGTTTTTTTGGGTCAATTGGAGTTAGGATGAATTAACTAAAAATATGGGAAATTACCAGCTTTTCAGGCTTATTTTCACTTGGATTTTTGTTGCAATTATGCATGATGAAATGTAAATATTATTTACATATGTATGAATGCTAATGATGTTGTATTAATGATTAAATGCAAATGAATTTTGGGGAACATAGCCTAATGGATCAATTTTAGCATGATGAATATGAGATTCATCATACCCCTATACTTAAACCATGCTCGTCCCCGAGCATCAATGAATGAATGAGTTAGTTGGATACAACCCTGACTGTGCATGTGAATTTTCAAGGCTCGATTCACCGCAGATCCTTAATTTGAGTGATCCTAAAATTCTGGGTTCAACCATGTTTTAATCAAAAGGAATCCAACTTCTCTAATTAGCAGCTTCTCTGCATTCATGAGAGTTAAGTCGAGACATCACCCAAAGTCCCAGTCTAAGAGACTCTCCTAATCCTCAACACTAGAGAATAAGTCTATTCTTGCTTCAGTCTACCGTCTCATTAGTTTGTCAGACTTGGAAGTGTAGATGGACGACCAAATGATGGGGGGCATAGGATTGTGTCTATTCTTCTCTCACTCACATTGAAACAAGGGGCCTCTCAAGTGCCTTATTACTTAACACAAGTACAATTTTAGCTTGTTGATCAATGTGTCCGTCAAGACAAGTCGGAGTTGTCTGCACTTGTTTTTCTGGGAGTACACTGGGATGTGTCTTTTTTTAGTATCTAAGATACCTTCGACACCCAGACTTGTAGCATTTACAATGTAGAGCCCTTTTCTGGTGTCATCTTGACTCCTTAGTCCTAATTAGAGCTTGTTCCAAGTGGACACTTTAAAAATGTTTGGGAGCACTCGCCATTGGTGGAAGCTCATTTATATTTGACTTTGTAATGATAAAAATCTTTCTTGATATTTTTCTTTATTTTCTTTCTTTCTTTTTTTAGCTAGCTCCACTGCTTTTACCAAGAGTTTGCGCACACTGATCAATTTCATCACACCATGGCACATAGGTAAATATCAAAGAGATAAGATATGAACTTGTTCATATACTGGATAAGGTTTTGCTGACACTCAGGTTTCTTGAAGCCTTCATTAACTTTATCCCATCCTCGAATATCATTATATCGGGTCCAGACATAAATCCCTAGTCCTAGTTCCTCAAATAATAACTCAATTCATCTCATCAATCATGCAATTGTGAAAGTGATGTGTTGATCATACTTTTGAAAGTAGAAATGAAGAGTGCAATATAGCGCTCAAATCTTTCAAACTAAGGAAGTGTGGATTGTTAAGTTCAAACCCTTAATGACTAAGGTTGTCTAACTCAGATTCTCAAGGTCACAGAAATCAAGTGTCCTCAAAATCCTTAAGCTTTGAGTGATAGTGAATGTGTCAGGAATAATCCAACCAAGGAATGCATGAGATGCTTGACGAAATGCAAGACCATAGGTGATTTTTTTGTTGTTTTTCTTCGAAAAATAGGTATTATTTACATAAAACATTTAGTATTACATACATAATATACACTATTGTACCCATCCCCGATGTTAGATGAAAATGATTAAAGTATGAGCTAAGGATACAATAGAATATATACAATACCCCCTATACTTAGCATGTGCTATGTCCTCATGGCACAAAGTGAAATGTAGGCATAGCCCGTACTAAATATAGTTGAGTCAAGAATAATATAAGTCGACTTGCCCCCCTATATTTAGACTTTTGAGGGACTAAGTATAGAATAAAAGCATGAAATGAGGCTATCGAGAGTGAGCGGAAAGAATAGAAGTGATGTATACACAATGATACCGGTTCCCCTATACTAAGTATTGGAGGACCAAGAGTGGGCTGATGGATATACAGAAGAGTATTGGACTCGAAGAGGTGGTTTATCTAGGCAATTCGAGTCTTTCGTCAAGTGCCACGCCCTGATTGAAGGAGATCTGTTCTACTTGCACTAATTGCTCATTAGATTCAAAAAAGTGTTTAAGTAGCTGACCGTTGACTATAGATGTTTAGGTGCTATCTGCGGTTTCTGAGATCTCAACACTTCCGTTATTGAGTACCTCTCTTACAATGAAGGGTCCCGTCCATTTTGATTTCAATTTACCTTGGAAAATTTTCAATCTTGCATTAAATAATTATACTTCCTACCTTGGGACAAAGGTCTTTGTTCAGTGTTCTTGTCGTGCCATTTCTTTACTTCCTGTCAGGACGGACTAGCTTCTGTAAAATTCTTTTGACCTCTTGTTTGACACCTCGGCCATGCCATTGGATTCTGGATGGTAAGGACTAATGACACGGTGCTCGATGTTGTATTCCTTAGTTAATTTCTTCATTCTCAGTTAACAAAGTGGCTACCCCCATCAGATATTAATACTTTATGGATTCCAAACCTCGAAATAATATGATCTTTCAAAAACTTGCATACAATTTTGCTATCTGTTGCTCGAGTAGGGATAGCCTCCACCCACTTAGATAAATAATCTACCGCGAGAAGAATATATTCAAATCCTTGGCTATTAAGGAATGCACCCATAAAGTCAATGTCCCATGCGTCAAATACATCACAAATGATCACTTCTTGCATAGGCATGGCATCTTTGGGACCAATGGTCCCTCCCATTCTCTGACAGACTGGGCATGACCTGACAAAATTGTAGACATCTTTAAACAAGGTCGGCCAGTAAAATCCACATTGTAGTATCTTCTCAGCGGTCCTCTTTCCAAAATGATGTCATCCTGCCTCCAAGGTATGACAGAGATTGAGGACGCTTTGGTATTCTGCTTGAGGAATACATCTTCTCCATATGCAAAAAGAAAAGGAACAGACCCTCCTAATGCTAGTGTCTGACTTCTGACATGAGTCAGTCAATTGTATTCTTGGGCCAACCCTATGGAACTTTCTTGGAGACGAGATAGTTCAACATGTCGGCATACCATGGGAGAGATTCAATAGCAGAAATTGACTCGCCTGGGAAGGTTTCTCGGATGGATTCTGACTCAATGATTTTATTATGTTTGATCCATGATAATTGATCAGCCATGACATTCTTAACCCCACGTTTGTCTTTAATCTCCAAATCAAATTCCTAAAGCAATAGTATCCATCTAAGGAGTCACACTTTTGCATCTTTTTTCTCCATTTAGTATCGAATGACAGAATGATCTGTGTAAACTGTAACCTTAAATCCTATAAGTATAGATCGAAAATTTTCCAATGCAAAGACTACAACAAGCATTTCCTTTTCGGTCACATTGCAATTTTTCTGAGTAGGGTCTAGAACTTTGATTGCATAGTGAATAACATACGCGATTCCATCTTTTCTTTGTCCTAACACAACCGCTACTGCGAAATCGGATGCATCTATTATGATCTCGAAGGGAAGAGACCAATCAGGGGCTTGTAGGACGGGAGACTCAATGATCCTTCTTTTGAGCAGTTCAACGTCTTAAAGACACTTATGATCTACTATGAAATTGATGACTTTTCCTACGAGGTCAGTTAGCGGTCGGGCAATTTTTGAAAAATCCTTAATAAATCTCCTATAAAATCTGACATGCCCCAGAAAAGATCGTACTTGTTTCACATTGGTAGGTGGCTCGAGTTTCTTGATCACATCCATCTTGGCAGGGTCAACCTCCATTCCCTTCTTGAAGATGATGTGCCCCAATACAATGCCCTCTTTCACCATGAAATGGTTTTTCTCCCAAGAGAGTACCGGATTCACTTCCCTACACTTTTGGAGGACTCGATCCAGGTGTGCTAGACAATCATCAAATGAATCACCATGGACCGAGAAGTCATCCATGAAGACCTCCAGGAAATCTCCAATCATTTCAATAAAAATCGCAATCATACACCGCTGAAAAGTACCGGGGGCATTGCAAAGCCCAAAAGGCATGCACTTGAATGCATATGTGTCTAAAAGACATGTAAAAGTAGTCTTTTCCTGGTCCTCAGGGGTGATGGCTACATGATTGTAGCCCGAGTACCCGTCTAAGAAATAGAAGTATTCTCTCCCTGCTAATCTCTCCAAGATTTGATCAATAAATGACAGTGGAAAGTGGTCCTTTTTCATTGCGACATTCAGATGCCTATAATCCACACAGACGCCACGACGTGGGTATCCGTGTTGTGATCTCCTCTCCCTCCTCATTGGTGATAATATGAAGTACAAACTTTTTCAGGACACCAAAGGCGACACCCACTTGGAGTCTGAGATGGGATATATGAAATCAGCCTCACATCATTTTTTGATCTCAGTCTTAACCACTTCCCGTAAGTTTGGATTCAACCTGCGTTGGCATTCACGGAAGGGTTTAGAATTATCCTCAAGGTAAATATGGTGTAAGCAAAGGGTTGGGTTTATCCCTGGAAGATCAGACAATCTCCAGCCTAAATATGGCGCTTCTTCGTCAGACTCAGATTCTGACTCTCCATGACCTTTAGTGGTGTAGTATACGATGGTTGTGGGTGGGTTTTATTCTTTCTCCTCCGCATGCCTCTCCTCCTCAATTCCCCTAGGATTGTGTGAATTTGTGGATACTAGGTCAAAATCCTGCTAATACCAAATGTCACAGGGTCAAAATCCTGCGCGGGTTGCACGGGTCATTTGGTATTCCTGTCGAAGAATACTGCGTGGGTTGCACGGAAGGCTCTTCGACGCCTAAAGCAGACGTGCATAATTCGTGAGTACGTGAAGCAGTTCACATCTTTGCTATTGGACATCAAGGGGATGTCCGAGGAGGACAACCTGTTCAACTTCATGATCGGATTGCAAAGCTCGGTGCAAGCTAAACTACGGAGGCAGGGCATGAAAGACCTAAATTCAGCGATCGTGGTGGCGGATGCGTTGGTCGACTATGGTGCCCAACCAGAACACAAGGCTGAAGAGAAGGAGTTCACCAACAAGCTAAAGGTGCGGTTGAAGGACAAGGGAAAAGGCGTTGCCCAAGATCCACCAACGGAGGAACGAGAGTACTCCAAGAAGAGGGAGCAACCCAAGAGCAAGGGATGCTTCATATGCGACGGACTGCATCGGGCGCAGGAGTGCCCAAAGAAGGAGAAGCTGAACTCTCTTTGTGCGTACGAGGAGGAGGAAGAAGAAGGTGAGGTACGCTTGGGAGAAATCGGTGCTATTCGTAAGGTACGCCTCACAACACTTCGAGCTAGAGCTTTGAATTCAATGGAGGGAGGGAACTCCACAACAAAGAGCTTTGGAGGCGTCAAGGCTCAGTCGAGGATGCACAAGAGTACGCAGGTGCATGTTGAGCACCAACGTGTGCAATGGAGGCACACAACCAAAGCCACGGATAGGAGAACATCCGTGCACGAGAATGCGAGGCAGAGCTCTGGAGGTCGATGCAACATGAACAACGAGTTACACGTCCATGGGGGTGGAGTGGTGACGAACCACACCACCAACGATCTTGCAGGAGGTAATACACCGAAGATGCTTGGAGCGCATGAGGTGCTCATTTCCCAGGGTACGGGTACGTCTACAGGCGATCGAGATCGTCAACAAGCGAACGTGGAGGTGAGTACTCCACAGGTGGAGCTGGAGATGCCACATACCAGCGATGGAGATGGTGTATCCAAGAGGGATACACTGAGAACATGATCTGACATGGAAGCTCCATTTCTCACAACGAAGACCAAGTCATGGAGTGATGCAGTGGCTTGTGAGAAGAACAAGTGCAGGAAGGGAGGCGGTGCAATCATGCACCACCCTTCTAATTGAGCAGCATCAGGAGGTGCACAACAGATGGAGGATCGTGATAGGACGCCAGCTGAAGAGGGAATGCTCGGTTGAGGACAACCGATTCTTCAGGTGGGGTAGGCTTGTCACATCCCCAAATTCCATGATCGAGAATGATCGTATAGATACGGTAGCTGGATGCTCGAGAATGGTCGATGGAGCTGGACATCAAGAGGAGTCTGAAAACACGTGGGTATTACAGAGGTATCCACGGGAGTCTAGAGGCTCAACCGTACGTTACAAGAGAGAAGCGTCATAGAGGACACTGGCTTGGTAGCAGAGTGTCGTGAAGCTTTTAGCAGTGTGAGCACAATGGAGTACAGACAATAGTGTAAGACATGACAACGAATGCATGCAACGAGTACGTACGTGAGCGCAGAAGGGAGGTATGCAGTGAAGCAGTACGCATCGAGGAGTAATACGGTACGATCACATAGGCGTATGCACGAAGGCGCACGGTATCGGTACCGATGCATGGTGATCCACAAAGGCATGGAGCGTTGCAGGTGCTGAGTACGAGCATTATCGACCATGCTCGGTAGTACACGTACGAGAGTGGTCTGGAGGTCGCGATAATGAAGTTTTGGAGGACTTCCCCTTAGCACACAGAATGCTAAGGAAGGGTTTACCGCACGAGGGTTTGGAGGCCATGGGTTCCCTTTGGTACAAGATCAAGTGTTCAGTGGCACTCAGTGAATTATGGAAAAGTTGCATCAACAATCGTTGGAGCGCGAGTGTGCTGATGATTGGGCGGTTGATGTGGCATCAACTGTGCGGGAAGATGAAAGGACAATAAGGGAGTTGTAGAGATAGGAAGACGAAGAGTTGTTGTGGAGCGTGAAGGGTTACCGAAGAACTCGAAGGGTCTCTTGTGTCTTTATGTTGCATTATTGTAAATGTAACAATGAGTATCCCTTGGGTTGCCTTGAGTCTTGTATAAAAGGAGAGGTGGTGGCTCATTTGTAAATACACAAGTGTAGAGTGTCAACACCCCACTCCAGAGCGAGTTCCTCTTCTAATAAGAGAAGAAGCTATGTTCTCGTGCTCGTGTGATTGTATCGTTGTGTTCTTGAGCGTTCTTGAGCGAGTTCTTAAGAGTGTTCTTGAGCGATCCAAGAGTTCGTGCTTGTGCTTATGTTGGAGCGTCGGTACGTGAGCAAGAAGGAGTACGAGAAGAGTTAGAGTGCGTCCGTGACCGTTCTACTCAGGAAGACTGGTTAGCTACGTGTTAGCTAACGCCGCATAAGTCAAAATAGGTAGAGGGATTTTGACCCTATGACAACTGCTGAGGTGAATATGGTGTTGTAGTTAGTCGAGGGACGTTGGTAAGACTGTAGGTCCCTCATATTTCCCTGCCTAGCAGGGTCCTGAGTGTACCATACACCGTTCACCTCCCATACCTAGGGAGGCTCCTCCATCACTAGTTCGAATGATGGTGGCTGCTACTAGTAAGATTGGATGTAAGACTGGTACTCTACCCAAGGATGGGGTGGCCCTAACATCGGTCTCTCTTGTGCATGGTGTACATGGAAAACCAGAGCCTCATATGCAATTGTGGAAGGTATCTTAATCTTGGATACCTTCTCATACAACTCCTCCATCTGTTTAGGAAGCTTAGAAATACTACTATCAAGCTCATTCATCCTATTGTTCTATCCTCTCGACTATGGTCAGCTTGTCGGCAATGATTCCCATGTTGGGAATCAAGTCCTCAGAGAGATCAACCACAACCTTCTTTCCCCCTTTGGATAAGAGTGAAATGGGGGACTCTGCATACGTTTTGTTGGCGGTCTGTGAGTGATTTATCTCAACCATCTTCTCAAATACCTTCCAGACAATATCCACTCCCAATGATGTATATCTGCCTCCACAGGTAGCACTCACCAAACCCCACACCTTAAGGTTGAGATAATTGAAAAGCAACTGGACCATAATGGTATCTTCCATACCAAGACACATACACTTTTTCAATATGTCCTTAAATCTTTCTAAAGTATCACAGAATGACACATTGGGAAGTTGGAAAAAACTCGTGATTTGTGTTCTCATTTGATTAGTTATACTCAAAGGGTAGAACTTCTTTAAAAATAGATCCCTGAACTGGTTGTAGGTGGACACCACGACACCTAGATTTTTCAATCAGTAGTCTGCCTTAGCTCCCAAAACAGATGGTAGGGACGTGAGCCTAATATAATCTTATCTAACCAATGGTGTCTAAGGTTAGTGTTGGACATGTGAGCCCACAATGAGCCATTATGCAATAAATGTTATTGTAAATATCATTCCCTGATCTGAAATGAAGAATAAATAATTTGCATAATAGGTCCCTCTGTAAAATTAAGGTCATGTACCATGGCATCTTAATGATCATACAGCTATTGATTCTATTATTGAATCATAGAGGCTGGTTCTTGGATGAATACCTAAAGAGTTAGATTGAGGACTCATCAAGAACCGTCAAATGATTGTTAAGATGTGATCTCCAGCCTGAGTAGGAGATGACAATCCTTTCTCACATAGGCTGATATCTGACCGACCTCTTGATGCAGGTCCTCTACATAGGAATAGAGATTCAGAGGTGTCAGATTAGTTAAGTCAATGGGTTGACTTGACGAGATCGAGATAACCTAAGTCCTATGTTGAATGCTGTCACAACATAGGCACGCATCCTCTGACCGGAGACAGATGTATTGCTGCATGTCTGAGTATGTACATTTGGCAGACCAATAGGTTGATGACCTAACCAAGGTCTATACACCGGCGAGCTGGTGTGCATATAAGGGCATATGGGTAATACGATCTCTCAAAGGGATCATACAGGTTCACTACTGAACCGGAAGACATGAGCTCACTCATGAGATATTGGGAAGAATCAAATTCCGTGCACGGTCGTCTCGCTTTGGAAGCTTGACTGAATTTGTAGGCTTGATATATACTTTTGGAAAGTATATGATCAAGACCTAGGTATGATTTATGCTTTTGGAAAGTATATGATCGATACCAAATCCCAATGATCAAATGAGAAACTTAATGATCAAACACTGAAGAAGACAATGTAAAATTGATCTTGATCTTCGGGTTGACCATGGCTCTTCTAGTATGCAGGATGTACAGGTATTGGGAATACCCGAGGGTGATGTGATCATAAATGATTGTATATCCATGACGCTTCCATTCCGAGGGAGTGATGAAACAGGTCTGGATTTTAGTGACTCCTTTCAGTAGAGAAGCAATCCGATCTTAGTCCAAATGTTGGACATTGGTCTGAATGAGATTCAGATTCAATGAGAATATTGGATTTGCGGTCTCGATTTAATCAAACATCTTTGGGAGGTTCGTAAGATCTGGATTTGAGATAAGATCTCAATATCCAAGTCACTATACATGGAATAATACAATCGCCATGTCCTTATCTCCAAGTATCTGCGGAGAAAGCACATTATCCTTGAAAGGGTTCAAGAATAATTCATTTGATGAAATGCATATCCAAGCAAGAAGGACTTGATGATTAAATGAGATTTAATTATCAAGCATAATATGAATATGATTCATATTATTATCCAAGATAATTAAATAGGATTTAATTATAAAGGATTACAGAATGTGGATAATACTATCCATGATATATGTGTATTATAAATATCATTTATAATATATATATATAAGAGAGAGAATTTATGTAAATAGCATTTGTTAATTAATAATGTGGATTGGATTCACATTTATTAATTAATTAAAAATGTAATTTACAAATTAGTTTGGGTTGTGAATATGATTCACATAATGTTCAATGGCATGATTGAAATATTTACAAATTAATTTGGAATTAATTTGGTGAATAATTTTGTGTGATAATTGTTATTACAAAAATTAATTAAGGAATAATAAGATAAAATAAAAAAGGAGGCAAAATAACCACCAAATTCATAGGTGGCGTCACCTATGAATTATTCATAGGTGATGCCCCCTAAATTCAAGGGTGGTTGGTTGACTCCCTTTTTTGTTATCACATTATCTCTTAATTAGTTAAATTAAATTATGTTGATAATGTTGCAACATATTTTAATTTAAATTAATGTTGTTGGTTTTAACCAACAACAATCATAGCCATTGATTTTACATGGACCAAGCATGGCTGTTGGATTCATGTGTCCCATGAATTGAGATCCATTGGATCCTAAACTAATATAAAAAGAGGACTAGGGTAGCCTTCCAAGGTACATCATCTAGAGTTGTAGAAGACTACTACTCTCTCTCTCTCTCTCATTCTCGACTAGGCTCTCTCTCAATCTCAAGTGGCCGTCCACTTTGCATATTGAGAAGGAGAGTATTTTGCCTTCGCCTTCGACGCTTGGTTTTTCGTCAAAGATTACGGGAAGGACGTGACTCATCATCATTCCCGCAAGTGCCTTATTCATGGGTCGGACTTGAGACAGGAGGATCTCTCGTTTGGGATCTCGCGATCACAACCACGCTTCAAGAGGTATTCCTTATACTTTGTGATTTGATGAAACGATCCGAGAAATATTCACGTGATCAAGTGGTTTAAAAAAAATTAATTCCCGCCGCATCTAGCGACTAGTTGCTCCGATTGCATACGATGCGATCGACACGCTTCCGTGATGCGCTTAAGGATTCTCAATATCCTTCAAGTGGTATCAGAGACAGGTTGAATAAGGTTTTGGATATGATCCATAGACCTTAGACGATTTGGTTCTTGAAAGGGTTGCGAAATTTTTACTGCATTTCAATTTTCGCACCTCTGTCTATTTGAATTTTTCTTTACTGTTTAAAATGTTTAAACACAAAATTTTCAATTGTATTTTGTTCCTAATTAATTAAGGAAACTATAGGATTTGAATTTGTGAAATTTGGACTTCATTTGCTCAAGACATGGTTTTTTGAATATGCGTATATTCATTGTTGCGGGAACTGCGGATTTAAACGTAATTAATGAGATAATTAAGATTTTAATCCGCCTCGAAATGCATGAATTATCACTTGGATTCTTTAATAAATCAAATAAGCAATCTTTGGAAACTAAGTTTGCATTTTTTGGATTTAAATTGATGAAGATAAGTTAATTTTAGTGATTGGGGGTCACTGCTGGAAATTAACATTTTTTGATCTTGAACCTTGTTATAAGTCATTCAATTATCATGATGAAAATTAATTGTTAATTTTATGGAATAACTAATGATAAATATTTGTGAAATATATAAAGAGATAATTATTTCATTGAATGACATTTTCCTAACCATAATGATAAGATAGTTGATCTTGATCATTGGTTGATTTGAATCCATCAACAAACATTGATTTCATGAAAATCAAAGTTTATCCTACAATAGTTGTAGGACAACATTTACATGAAAACCCCTCTTGTTTGAATAGGATTGGGGATTTGTTTAGAAAATATCCTTATAATATAATCACAAATGTTTTAATGTATATTATATGGTATAATTTCGGTTGAAAAACCGATGAGCATCTCAAAGTACATTATGATCTATCTGGTATTATCCTTTCCCAAGGCGGATATGGTGCCTAGTTGGAGAGCATTGGGGTCGCGGGTTGCAACGTATGTAGTCCGTCCCACTCTCGTCGGTACTGGCCATGACAGCGGGTAGAGACTGTATAATGCCGGAGAAAGTTAATGTGTATTTTTCTAATTATTAAAATTCAAATAATACGTACTTTAAGAATATACCTACTATTCAAGTAAAAGACATGTTTGTTGATTGATGATTGGATTGATGATTAATTTATTGTGAATAAATTAATTATATCCAATTAACACTCTATTATGAATAGATGTGTATTTCCCTTGGAAGAATTAATTATGTGAATATGATTCACGATAATTAATTACAATTTGAATATGAGGTGGAGGATCACATAAGTGACATCCATGGTCTCCCGTCAAGGCAAAGGATTCCATCGCCAGTTGTTGTATATAGGAGATGCATGTCCGAAGTGACAGATCCTATATATGATTTAATTGGATCGGGTTCTTTGCTTCTCGAAAGAGTAAGGTTGTATACGTAGTGACCCCAATATCAGGTCCTCATATTATTGGGGCGATATTGGATTGCATATAGCGAGTATTAATCATGTTGATGGTTGGTTCAATTAATGACGGGTCAACATCATCTTAGGGGTGGTGGACCCGGGTGTTAAAGACCGAATTGGGAATGCAAGTTGGACTTGCAAGGCAGAATGTGTTCCCGCTTCTTTTTATTGGAGTCGCAGGTTCCCATATTATTGGGATGTGACGAAGATAGGAAAGGAGATCCCAGATCTTGCTAGAGATATAATGGTAAGAATATCTCTTACATTGAAAGTGATTAAGGGAATGAACTTTCAGTGTTGACAGGGCAAGACAACTTTGATATAAAAATTCCTAAATCAAAGTAAAATATGTATATATAATATATATATACCCTTATGCAAATTTCTTATTCCAGATAATCCTTCATTAAACCCACTCAATGTTATACTCAATGATAACCAGTAAAATATCATGGATTAGACTCATGATCCAGATATTGTACTTGCAATTGGACACATAATGTATGTGGTTGCAATGTGCAAGTTTCCTCAACATAATGAGGACTGACAATTAAATAAGACAATAATACATCACCTTAGGGTTTGTATGTCTCTATAGTCTTGATCTTTCATCGAGTGTACTTTGGAAGTGACATGTCGATGGTGATCGTAATTGTCGAATACTCCTTATAAAATAAAAAAAGATATTTTGGCATACATATGTGCTCTAGATATTTAATCATGAATGACATGGTTCTCTGCATTATGCAGAATGGTGGCACGAAAGAGATGATGTATTCAAAATGTTTGAATGCCTACCTGAACCTAAGTCTCCAAGAGTTAAGATGAATGTAGATATGATGAGTGTCATCATTTTACTTTCTATACTCAAGTCATTCATGAAGCTTCATGATATTCATATTGTATGAATATACTGAATCATGTATAAATGTTGAAATGCTCTTGTATTGAAATCCTTTGAATTCAACATAAGAGATTCTTTGTCTTGAACAATGGTTGTTTATAGATGAAGAGAGCGCAGTGGAAGCATGGGTCGGACCCGAATAAGAAGGAAAGTCAAAGAGTTGACCTACTTTTGTGGCTTCCATATAACATCCAAAGAGTTGGATGAATGCCAATACTGCAATAAGTTGATGTGTTGATAGTATGACTATCAAGTCTATCTAAAATCCTTTGTGAAGGACTAAGATAGAGCATCAGAATAATATACATATAATCATTGACTTTGACTTACTTTTTTCATAAGATAAAGTCTGATAATTGTATCCCAATCTTCTAATGACATTTGCAATTGGTTGCAGATATATATTACAAGATTAGAAATTTGATCTTAAGGTTTAATAGTCATCTACATGGATATTGATGCAATTGTTACAACAATCTCTGTTGGATAGATGGACTTCATATTCTCAGTGGGAGAGCCCTTAGTCTTAGAGAATGTCTCTATGACCTAGATATTAGAATACCCTCATTGTTTGTTTCTAAACGTTGGAAATAAACATGAATCTTGAGATAGAACTATCATAAAGAGTTATGATGGATATATTTCAGATAGTAATCTAACATCTAGTGGACTCCACAAAATTAGGAAAATTAATGAATGGTTCATTAAGATTTCTAATACTGAAAATTAAACCTTGATAGATCAATAGGAGGATGAAGATCATTTGACAATGATTTAGCATCAAGTCTTGGACATATGTCTGCTGATGAGATCAATAGACTAGTAATATATGAAACTTTAGAATGTCTAAAATTTCAAATCTTACATACTTGTGAATATTGTTTTCAAATTAAAATGTCCAATACACCCTTCTCTTAGGAAAGGTGCGAGATGTCAAGGTATTCGGGATCTCATACATATTGATGTATGTTGATCATCTATATCATAAGAGAACATTGTGGATATGTGATATCTATTGATGATCATGTATGATATGAGATTTCTTCTCTTCACCTGAGAAACCTTTGAAGTGTTCAAAGATTTCACAATTTTGGTTTATAACCAAAGTTTGAAGAAAGATGAAATGAATTTGATCTAACCTAGGTAGCTTGTACCTGTTAGATAAAAATTCAAAGAATACCTTATGGAGATATGAATATCATTTCTATCTCACTCCTCCTGATAAACCTGAACTCAATAGAGTTGTAGGGAGATACAATTGGATCATGTGTGACATGATTTGATCAATGATGAATTTTAGCATAATTACCTCTTAGTTTTCTGGTATATATGTGTAGTAGAGACTACAATATATATATATATATATATATATATATATATCCTTAATAAGGTTCCATGCATGTAAGCTGGAATCTAGCACTTGAGAGTGCTACTTCATTAGGAAAATAAAGAATGGTATAGGATACCTACTTTATGACCTTGAGATTCTTAAAAGATCCCATCCCTGAGAATGTGATTCTTGGAGGATGACTCTCTTGAGAATCAAGACAAAAATGAAGTGTAGGAACTCATTTGATCTTGAGAAGATAATGAGGCTCCTAAAATCAGAAACTTAAAGGATAATTAAAGATGAAGCACTAATACCTCTTCAAATGAATTTGAGGATGTATTCCATGTGTCAGTTAAATCTGACAATGATCGGACTTCATGTGATAAAGCTCCTGAGGATCATGACATGGAAAGATGGATATTAGCAATAAAGTCTAAAGTAGACTTCATATACAAGTGTTGTATATGGACCCTCGAGGATCCACCTATATGGGTATGACCCATGAAGGTGTAAATGGATCTTCAAAAGAAGAGGGAACTTGATGAGAAGGTACATACCTTCAAAGCTCGGTTCGTAGCCATAAGCTAACACTGGAAGAGAAGACATTTCTTGCAATGAGACTTGCTCTTCGGTAACCATGCTTAAAATCATCAGAATATTGCTAAACTTAGCTACACAACTTGACTATTGCATCTTCAAGATGTAAGTCAAATTGCATTCCTCTAAGAATACCTCTCTGAGGATATTCACATGAAGTAGCCCCAAGGCTTCATGGTTGAGGAAAGCAAGGTGTGCAAGCTAAAGAAACTCCATCTATGGACTCAAATAAGCTTCTTATAGTTGGAACATCAAATTTGATGAAATCATGTTATGATTTCAGATAGAATCTTGATGTACCATGTGAAGCTTAGTGGGAGTGCCATTGTGTTCATCGTGCTAAATGTAGATAATATCCTAATCATTTGGAATGATATAAGGACGATAATAAGTGTTTTATGATCTGGCTATTCCATACCTTGAGATATGATCTCAAAGATGCCTCTTGGATCTTAGTTCTGAAGTTGTTCAGAAGCAAAGAAAAGAGGGTATTGGGACTGTCACATTTGTAGTACACCTTGGACATATTACATTTTGGAAATTCCAAGAAAGACTTCCTTCCATTGAGATTTGGTACTGACCTATCTAAAGGGATAGCACCTCAAAGAGTTGAGGAAGTAAATGCTAGAACTGCTTGCACTTGTGCATCAGCTATGAGAAACTAAGTGTATACTAGATATGTACAAAAGCCATATCACGCAGTGGGAGTAGTAAATTGTTACTAATCCTACTGTGGAGAGAAAACACTTGATTGTAGAAATAACAATATCTTCAAAGATGACAAAGCTTTAGAGATGGTGATCTCTAAGTCTTATCTTCACGAGCTTAAGACTTTATAGATAGAGATCTAAAAGGTCTTAACTGTGGATACCTTGAGAGATAGTGATCTCCCGGAATAAGGGTATTCTGATAAGGATTATGGAAATACTGGTTATAATAGTTATTGAGCAATAGTGTCAAGGACACTATAACTGCTTTGACTAGATTGAGTATTGGTTGCATTAGATGCAACATTCGCATTGGATGCGAGCACTGTTACCTAGGGATATGCAAGTGTCGTAAAAGGACTTGGCATAGTCTTTTGGGAACAGAGTGACTGATCAACTTACCTAGCTATTTTTCTAAATAGCATATGATTGTCACATGAGTGTGGGTTTAAATGATTAGCCCATTAATGGCTCTTTGGGTTAGTGGGAGATCGTTGGACATGTGAGCCCACGGCGAGCCATTATGCAATAAATGTTATTGCAAATATCATTCCCTGATCTGAAATGAAGAATAAATAATTTGCATAATAGGTCCCTGTGTACAATTAGGGTCATGTACCATGGCTATCTTAATGATCATACAGCTGTTGATTCTATTATTGAATCATAGAGGCTGGTGCTTGGATGAATATCTAAAGAGTTAGATTGATGACTCATCAAGCACCGCCAAATGATTGTTAAGATGAGATCTCCAGCCTGAGTAGGAGATGGCAATCCTTTCTCACATAGGCTGATATCTGACCGACCTCTTGATGCAAGTCCTCTGCATAGGAATAGATATTCGGAGGTGTCAAATTAATTAAGTCAATGGGTTGACTTGATGAGATCGAGATAACCTAAGTCCTATGTTGAATGTTGTCACAGCATAGGCACGCATCCTTGAACCGGAGACAGATGTATTGCTATATGTCTGAGTATGTACATTTGGCAGACCAAAAGGTTGATGACCTAAACAAGGTCTATACACCGGTGAGCTGGTGTGCATATAAGGGCATATGGGTAATACGATCTCTCAAAGAGATCATACAGGTTCACTACTGAACCGAAAGACATGAGCTCACTCATGAGATATTGGGAAGAATCAAATTCTGTGCACGGTCATCTCGCTTTGGAAGCTTGACTGAATTTGTAGGTTTGATATATACTTTTGGAAAGTATATGATCAAGACCTAGGTATGATATATGCTTTTGGAAAGTATATGATCGATACCAAATCCCAATGATCAAATGAGAAACTTAATGATCAAACCCTGAAGAAGACAATGTAAAATTGATCTTGATCTTCGGGTTGACCATGGGTCTTCCAGTATGCAGGATGTACAGGTATCGGGAATACCTGAGGGTCATGTGATCATAAACGATTGTATATCCATGATGCTTCCATTCCGAGGGAGTGATGAAACAGGTCTGGATTTTAGTGACTCCTTTCAGTAGAGAAGCAATCCGATCTTAGTCCAAGTTTTGGACATTGGTCTGAATGAGATTCAGATTCAATGAGAAGATTGGATTTGCGGTCTTGATTTAATCAAGCATCTTTGGGAGGTTCGTAAGATCTGGATTTGAGATAAGATCTTAATATCCAAGTCACTATACATGGAATAATACAATCGCCCTGTCCTTATCTCCAAGTATCCGCGGAGAAAGCACATTATTCTTGAATGGGTTCAAGAATAATTCATTTGCTGAAATGCATATCCAAGCAAGAAGGACTTGATGATTAAATGATATTTAATTATCAAGCATAATATGAATATGATTCATATTATTATCCAAGATAATTAAATAGTATTTAGTTATCAAGGATTAGAGAATGTGGATAATACTATCCATGATATATGTGTATTATAAATATGATTTATAATATATATAAGAGAGAGAATTTATGTAAATAGCATTTATTAATTAATAATGTGGATTGGATTCACATTTATTAATTAATTAGAAATGTAATTTACAAATTAGTTTGGGTTGTGAATATGATTCACATAATGTTCAATGGCATGATTGAAATATTCACAAATTAATTTGGAATTAATTTGGTGAATAATTTTTTGTGATAATTGTTATTACAAAAATTAATTATGGAATAATAAGATAAAATAAAAAAGGAGACAAAATAACCACCAAATTCATAGGTGACGTCACCTATGAATTATTCATAGGTGATGCCCCCTAAATTCAAGGGTGGTTGGTTGACTCCCTTTTTTTGTTATCACATTATCTCTTAATTAGTTAAATTAAATTATGTTGATAATGTTGCAACATATTTTAATTTAAATTAATGTTGTTGGTTTTAACCAACAACAATCATAGCCATTGATTTTACATGGTCCAAGCATGACCGTTGGATCCATGTGTCCCATGGATTGAGATCCATTGGATCCTAAACTAATATAAAAGGAGGGCTAGGGTAGCCTTCCAAGGTACATCATCTAGAGTTGTAGAAGACTACTACTCTCTCTCTCATTCTCGACTAGGCTCTCTCTCAATCTCAAGTGGCCGTCCACTTTGCATATTGAGAAGGAGAACATTTTGCCTTCGCCTTCGACGCTTGGTTTTTCGTCAAAGATTGCAGGAAGGACGCGACTCATCATCGTGCCCGCAAGTGCGTTATTTGTGGGTCGGACTTGAGACAGGAGGATCTCTCATTTGGGATCTCGCGATCACAACCACGCTTCAAGAGATATTCCTTATACTTTGTGATTTGATGAAACGATCTGAGAAGTGTTCTCGTGATCATGTGGTTTCATCTTTAGTTTAAAAAAAATTAATTTCCGCCGCATCTAGCGACTAGTGCGACTAGTTGCTCCGATTGCATACGATGCGATCGACACGCTTCCGTGATGCGCTTAAGGATTCTCAATATCCTTCAGTTAGCGCAAACGAACTCAAAATCCCTTAGCAATGTGTAAGGTTCCTCGTTGTCATTCCCATTAAAGTGCGGCAACACATTTCGGAACCGCATCTTCAACTCATATTCAACCTCTGACTCTGCAAGACTCTGGAAATTTTGCACTTTGTAATGTCCATGGTTGTAGGTCGCATCTATGGATGCATCAACCCCTACGTTTAATAGTCATATTTGATCTCTGAAGAAGGCATTCTGCTGCCCAGATGCAGTGCATCTAGCAAGTATCATCTACATGGGGTCCTCTTGTTGCTCCTTATCATCATTATGTCTCTTTGGAGGCATCTTGAATGAATCTTCTTTTAAACCTCCATCTATAAATGGGTTTGAATTAGAAGAGGGTTTTGAACTCATTCAACCTCACTGAGGCAAAGGTCTTCCTCGGTGAATAGGGAAGAGAGTAAAGAAATTGATCGGTGTGTGACCATCCCCGAAGTGAATGGACTCAAACTCAAGAGGGTCATGAGTCTAGGGAGGTCCATGAAGTGAAGAGAGCTCAAAAAACGTACTCTTTGGAAAGTTCAATGATAGGTTCGCGGAGTTTGAAAAGGAGGGTAAATGAACTGAGTAGCAAGAGAATGCACTACGGGGCACATAAATGTGCTAAGAAAACTCACACAACCCAAACAAAATGTAAACCGTTTGAATTCACCAACTTCTCACGTGAAGGCCGTAAAGGTTCAACCAATACAATCTTTTAGTTCATTGCACACATAATGCCACCCTCAGGCTACCGGGTTTCAATATCACACCCCAAAGGAGAGACACATGCTTACACAATCGAGATGTACACTAAGGTTGAAGGTGAGCCCTTGCAGCTCCCAAGCCCCTGAGAGTCAGACTTGGAGACTTAGGGGTAAGTATAGGGATTTGGGTTCTAAACTTAATGTGTGCATCCTCACCCACTTTGTTTAGGGGTAAGTACATGCATGCAATGAAGGCTTTATGCACCCGTAAGACAAGTGTTCATTTTATTCCAAGTTGTTTTTGATTAACTTGCTCAGTTCCGTCCTAATTTTAGAGTTTTGATTATCAATTGATATTAATGTGAGCACAAAAAACACGCCTACTAGTCAGTCTCTTTTCCTTTAAGACCTAGGTGATAAAACTAATGGAGGAATCAGAAAACAAAATGCAAGAGAGAAAACCATGACATATGCTCAAAAGAAGTTTTACTCACAATGATCCCAACACTCTCCATGTGATGCAACCGGAATTTGTAAATTTACACTAAACGCGTGGAAGTCAATGAAAAGTCGCACCTAAACATGATACTGGCCCATTTGGTTGGAGAATAGGCCCTGGAATAAGGGGCCAATTCTCCTCCCGATACGGTTCCCAGTGGTACGACTATTCCCCATTATTACATCTTATTTCACTCTTATTCCTATCTTTATCCCACATTACCTACCTTTATTTCACCTTATTCTCCTTATTCCTATCCTCCAGCCGAACAGAGAATAGACCCTTATTCCCCTTATTCTCCATCCTTATTCCTGCTTATTCTCCTACCGAACGGGCCCTTAGTAGGGAAGAATTAAATTTCAATTTGGCTAACTCGTACGTGTTTGGGTGCGTCTAGTTAATGAATCTTTATTGATGATGAATCTTATTTGATGAAGTATGGCCTAAATTACGAAGGGCACAAATATAGTTGAATTACACTATCGTGTGCCTATCCTAATCTCACCACTCAAGTCGAGAATCACTCTCGACACAACCATAACAATAATAACGAATAATAGAGTCCAGGTCTCTGACTAAAAATGCAAGCTCTCAAACAAGAGACATTGTAAATAATGCAATTACCTAAATTATCACTCTTGCTCTTTTGATTGGAAACCATACAACCAGGACTTAGGTGTTATCAATTTCAAGCAGCAGGCTCCAACTCGAAGAACACATCGAGCTTCCATTGGAGACCTATTAATCAGAACACCACAGAAGTAGTAACCCTCCCCATCGACCATCCATGACCCATTGGGGAACAACAACACAACAGGTTATTTATTAATAACCGTTGGATATAACATAGATTAACGCAATAGTCTGGTTGAGTTAATGTGTTAAACTAACAAATGGCTATGGATGTGCGATAAAGTGACTATTCAGAATTTATCGTTAAGTATGGATTATGGAGGGTTATGTAAGGAAATATGAAACTATCCAAGGTTATGAGCATGGTTTAAAAAGCCTAACCGGACCGGCCGGTCGGACCGGTTGGACCGAGAACCGGCCCCGACCCTGTCGGTTCGGCCGGTTTTAGGTAATTAATTTTCAAAAAAAAAGAAAATAAAAAATCGAGTCAGATCGGTGGTCGGACCGGGTTGACCCGGATTGACCTGAATTTGATGGTTTAGTATATTTTTAAAAAATAAAGGTTTAAATAATGAAATAATAGGATTTTATCACTTGTACCCTTCTTAAATTCTACAATTTCAGTTATGTCCCTCTCCTTTTTGGAATATAACTTGTACCACTACTTTCTTGGGATAATTTTCTAAAAGCAACTATAAATAAATTATTACAATATTATATTTATATATAATGCTAGAAAATGTGACTACCTTTTGTAGAGTTTTATTCGAAATAGACAATCATGTTTTTATGTTGAAAGATTTGACATTTTAAATGATTATTCCGTTGATATATAAATACATATTTACATATATCTATCCAGTCTTATCGGTTCAAAAAATCGGTTCGACCGGTCGAACCAGTAAATTAAGCCCGATCTGGTTTTTTCCGATATGAATGATGACATCATGCTCACATCATCACCAGTCCGTCCGGTTTGGACCGACAGTCCGACTCGGTTGGACCAAACTGAAGACTAGTTGGTTCAATGTCCGCTCCGATTTTTAAAACCTTGATTATGAGTGTATATGTCACTTATTTTACTATTTTATTTTTTTGAAAATAATAGATAAATTAGTTTTTTTATTTTGTAGGTTAACATACAAATTCTACAAAGAAAGCACGAATTTAGCAAAGAGAGCATGGACTTTACAAAGAGAATGAGAATACTATAATATAATTTGGTTCATTTTACCGAACATCACACAATATCGTCTAAGAGAGTTTGTATTTTACATAAAATTATTGAAGTTTGCATACCTCATTTTCAACATCATTGGTTGAAAACGCAAAAGATAAATGATATTTTGTTAATCCATTTTTTGTTACAAAGAACCCAAGCGAAAAGATATAACCAATGTTACATTAAGCTACAAGGGGGCTAGTAGATTTTATAAATTTTATGTCATGATTTAATAATTTACATAATTGATATTATACTTTACTTATTGATTCATTGATTTTACAAGTATGTTTTTATTTTCTACATATTTCCCATTCTAAAAAATATACGATAAATTACATATGTATGTATGTGTGCATGTATACATACATGCATATATTTGGGTACACAATATGTGCGCGCACAGACACACACACACATATATGTGTGTGCACGCGCGCGCACTTGCCTGAGTGTGTATAGGTGTGTGCACATTTGTGTGGATACATCTACAAATATACAAAATTGATATGGTAGCAAATTTGATGCATATGTAGCAATAAATTTTTGTAGATTAAAGTTAGTATGAGGAATACTTAGATGAAACATGTATGCAAAGTATATCATAACAGTTGTATCACACACAATTACAAATAAATTTGCAGTTGTTAAAAAGGGTATATAGATTCCAAAACATATATTCATAGATATCAGTGTATTATCTACATCAATATCCTTTTAAAATGCATACATATACGAATGCCAATGTGTCTGTGTGAGTGTCGAAGCAGATCAGATACATATGTATCTATGATATTCGTATATTATAGTTGGAATAAGAGCTATCAATGTAACAAATTAAATATATTTGTTTCATAAAACTTATATCAAATATGATCACAAATAAATTATAATTAGATTTGCATATTAAAATGAATATCATGAATACTTATACGAATATAGAAGTATAGCTATATTAATTTACGAAATTATATATACAAATACAAATATTTATAGATGCGAAGGTATTATCAGTATACAAACACTTAAATATCGGTTATGAATGTAATTATATTTGTCAACATAAATAACTTCCAGATTAAAGTTGCAAAATTATTTCACTAAAAAAATTAAGTTTAAGCATAACAATTCTAACCTATTGCTAATAAATTTCAATGGAAAAGTTGACTTCGTTACTTTGTTTCAAGCAATAAAACTTAAGAAAGTAATGTGTACCTTATTAACAGTTTCACTCCCAATAAAACAGACCACATCCTACATAAAATCTCTGAACTACATTTGGTATTCCTTGATCTGCTCTACTAGATTCTCAACACTATTACTTTTCAACAGGGCCTTACCCAATAAAGATGATCACATGCAAAATAAAACAACGAAATGAAGACTAAAGAGAATATCTAATACCATCAATAAGTTCTTACCTACTTCAGATCACAATAAGCTTCATAAACTTTTTCTAGTTTCTTTTCTATTCAAGATAGTTTTCTAGCATGCTAATTCCGATTCCCCTCACATAATTCTATTCACAAGTTTTTCACTCATTAATCTTTTCGACTCACTGCCGTTTTCAATAACTGTTTTTGTTGGAGTATTCGTTGTATGCATCACCTATGAGGGGAATGGATAAATGGATCCTGGAGAGATCCATTTACCCCATCCAAAATTTAGTACCACATCTACCACTTGTGGGATGTGGAGACTCCGTAGGTGCTATATATAGGGCCCCACGCCCATGTAGTCCATAGAGAGAAAGTGCAATGAAGCATATGCCCTTTTGAGGGCTTCTCCCGTGGTTTCATCCCACTCCTTTAAAGGAGTAAGGTTCCACGTAAATCTTTGTTCTTCATGTTTTATCTTTCTCTATATTATGCTCTGTTTAACATTCGCTTCCCGCATGTTTATTTTTTAACATGGTATCAGAGCGAGTTCGGTTCTCGAGGAATTTATGTTGAAGATTTATTTTTTTTGTAATTCGTTCGAGATTTGATGTTGGGGTTTTATCTTGAAGATTTGTTTGTTTGAAGATTTTTGTAATTCGTTCGAGATTCAAATGTGTTTCTGAAGATTCGAAGGCATCTTGGATATCTGAACCCTAGTTTCGATTATGGGTTCTCAAGAGGGGGACAGATCCAGCCTCTGCCTTGCGCTACAAGCGTTCCAGCAGCCCTAGGTGCTAGGGCACCATCATCAGGCACCTGGACCCCAGCCCGCACATCTCCAGCATGTTTCTCCTACAACGCGCACATCTTTCGCAGTTCTCACGCAATAGCTCCAGGCGGATGCAGTTCCCCAGGAGGGAACTATCGTCCGCACCAGGCACTCCCAGCGTGCACCTCTCCATACGTGCCCCTAGACACAACGCATTTCATCTCCTTTTGCGCGAAAACCCAAGAAGCTGCAAGAGACTTCATCGTCTCCCAGGCTCCATCGCCAACATGAGGCGGCGCCCCTCCAGCCCCTAGCAGTTCCGCCCTTTGGATGCACGCGACACCTCTCCCATCCAGGCCCCAGGCGCGCCTCCAGCTTCCACCCTTGCAGACCCAGGCGGCCCCTTGGTATCGCCTTCAGCGGCCGAGCGACGTGCTTCTTCGACGGCCGCGACTCCCCAGCACCATCGCTCCAGGCTCCAGGCGGAGGAGAGAAACAGTGGTGGTAAACCCAAGTTTCAGATCGCGCGCCCAAGTCCCGATTGCGCCTCCCTCTCCCCCTGATGCGCGACCCCATCGGGCGACGACTCCACGGGCAGGTGATGCCTCTTGCCTCCATCCTCAACGGCGCATGCACATTTCTCCAAGATAGCCACAAGGGCGTCGACATCTTAAGAAAAGGGTTCCCAGTTGGAACCCTAAGGGTGTGTTTGGTTCGTGGGGTATCCAGGAGAGGATAACCCGTTTTTGTGTTTGTATGTTTGGTTGGTGTGTTAAGGGTTAGGAGGGTTTTGTGTGATGTGATAGTATTAATTTTGAAAAAGTTGTATATCAA